>CAWUFW010018358.1:0-224814 GCA_963921515.1 Calotriton arnoldi | reverse complement strand
AAGTCAGAGCCCAACTCAGTTCCCAGGGTGAACCCTACTAAACCCTTTGCTGGAGCACCTCCACCAACTGTACTAGGGGGAACAGGTGCCTTAGGGGCATTGGTGGGTGCTGGACTGGAGTCTTTGGACTTGGTGCAATCACTGGTCCAGTGGGTCTTTGCTTACAGACCTTGCACCATGGTTTCCTTTGGCCTTTACCCTTGGTAGACTGGGAATCCCCACCAGAAGAAGATTTTGGGGGCCTGATGAAGACTTTTGATCTTTACCCTTCTCCCCACCCTTGTCAGAGTTCTTAGCATCTTGCTTCTTGGTTTCCCCACCTTGGTTCTGTACCTTCTGCTTCACCCTGGTTCTGACCCATTTGTCTGCCTTCTTTCCCAATTCTTGGGGAGAGGTCAGATCAGAGTCAACCAGGTACTGATGCAACAGCTGGTTTTGACAGTTATTAAGAATCTGCTCCCTCATTATCAGATTATACAATCCTGAGAAGTCACACACCTTACTGCCCATCAACCAGCCTTCCAGAGCCTTGGCAGAACAATCCACATAGTCTACCCAGTCTTGAGTCTGTGCTTTTGGGTGTCTCTGAACTTCAACCTGTACTGTTCAGTGGTTAGGCCAAACCCATCAATAAGAGCACTCTTCAAGACCTTGTAATTGTCAGCATCCTCCTCTCTAACAGTGAGGAGCTTGTCTCTACCTTTGTCAGCAAAGGAGAGCCACAAGATTGCTGCCCACTGCTCCTGAGGGACCTTCTGTACTTTACAGGCCCTCTCTAAAGCAGTTATCCATTTGTGGATATCATCCCCACTCTGGTAGGGAGGGACAATCTTGCTCAGGTTCCTATGGTCATAGGACCTTTCCCTATCTCTAGGGACATGGCTGCCACCATGGGACTCTAGTCCCAACTTTCTTCTCTCTTTAAGGAGATCTAGGGATTCTCTATCTAACGCCAATTGCTTCTTCCTGATCTCCAGTTGAGTTTCCTCATACTGGACCAGTCTCTTTCTTCTCTCATGAGAGGATTCCCTCCTGTGAGAAGAAACAGAGCTCCCTATTGAGGTGCCAGAGTGGTTAGACTCCTGAGAAGGAGACCTAGACTTTCTGAGCACACTCATAATCCTTCCTGGGGGACAAAGGTGTGGTTCTCCAGATCCTCATCTTCATCTTCCCCAGAAGGGATTGGGTTTTCCAGGTCAGGGTCATTGTCACCCTCCTGGTCAGTTTCCGAGGGGGCTGGGGGTAGTAGTACCCCTGGCCCCTTCCTCATCTGCTGGCCCACCCTCTGCTCCTACCCCTTCAGTCTCTGAGGACTTACTAAGATCATAAGCCACCAACAACTCCTGGAGGTGTTGGGTGGTGGGACTTTGGCCTGTCCTTAATTTCCTCACGTTACACAAAGCTCTCAGTTCCAAGAATGGGAGTGTTTCATACTTGGAGGGGGAAGCTCAATGGCTTCCTGCAGGGCATCTTTGGATCCTGCTTTTAAAGACATTACTAGTGTGGTGTGGTGTATGCACTACCTACTCTAGTGTGGCCTACTAAACTCTCTTGAGTTGTAGAAAGGGCTGTGCTATCCCTTAACACACAACTCTAAGTTCAGTAGAACTTACTGATATTCTAAGCTTAAATTATATGTACCTTAGGTACCTTTAGTGGTTTTCAGTTGATCAATTCAATTGAGATTATCTGGTAAAACAATAGCAAGCTGGAATCCCACACGCTGCACACCAATGTGAGAAGTTGGCCTGGCATATGCTGTCCACTAATTATAGTGGGCACCTTGCACCAGTCCAAATCGACTCTTATGGTAGGTAGGTTAAAGACAACCTTATTGAAAGCTATCCTAGTGGTAGCTGTGGAGAGCAGCCTTCAGGCTAAGTCTTGAAGGAATGTAAAGCAGCTTGTTTTACCAGTCTATAATCTCTTGAGTGACCAAATGAAAGAGCACCACACCAGGTATATATTCAAAATATATGTATTTATTACTAAACACACCCCTCTAGTCTCTTTATGAGGCTAGAGTTCAAGTACATAGGTTATAAGATCTTAAATCACAGTAATAGCACAAATACACGCTTGGGCCCTACGGGCGTACCAAACCATATACCAATAAAGTGGTATGCGAACCACGACTGAACTAGACACTAGGCCTAGAGCCTCTAGAAGTGCTTGGACCACAAGGAACCACCCAAGGTAGTGACACAGGGGACCCACGGGAGACGCGTGCAGTGTAAATACACAACCGCGATACGCCGTTAACTTCTATGGAGAAAGTCGGGATCGGGAAAATAGAGGAAAGGGACACTTAGAAGAGGACTAGGACAAAACCCTTTGAGATCTAGGACTTTGAAGAGTCTCTACCCACGGGAGCACCGGAGTACTCGTGTTACCTCACCCAGGGAAGCCGGGTGCATAGGTGCCTTTCGGGGTCGGGTTTCGTCGTCGGTTCTTATGGCGATCGGCTGCAAAGTGCTGCTGGCGACCAGGAGAAAAGTGTCCGGGTGGATCCAAGAGTGGATTGGAGTTCTGAAGAACCTGAAAGCAGAGGGGACAGAGTCTGGGTCACTAGCCAGTGACCAGGGAGGCGATGGACAGATGCCCACCGATGTCGAGTGCTTCAGATTCGATGACGGTCGTCTTGACTCTTCAGCCACGAGGTCCGGGAGGCGTTGTCGGCAACCAGGAGCAGGATTCGGGCTGTTGCTCGATGTCTGTCGAGTGCAGAGGTGTCGGCGACCAGATTGGACCCAACAAGCCTTGGCAACGGCAAGTCTCGAGTAAGATGTAGATCGTCAATGATGCAGACCAGCAAGGTCTGGGGAACTCACCCAGCGAGGGTAAGTGAGGGCAGGCCTGGAGCAACCAGGATGCCAAGTAAAGAAAAGATTGGCCTTCGTCAAGGGCTACTAGCCAACGGGCTAGCGACCGCGAAGGAGCCTCATGATGCCGCACGTGGAGCTGGCTTACAGGACACTCGTGGAGTGGGGGCCAGTGATCTTCGGTGCAGGTGGTGCTGGAGACTAGGGCAACTCGGAGCCCAAAGCACGACTTCTGGGGAGACCCAGAAGATGGTGCACTTGCAAGTGTGCTCGGTGTCCAGGGGTCACGGTCTCAAGTCACCCACGATAGCCACGGGCCTCAGCTTTGCTGGGGACTCAGGGTAGCCTCGGGAAGTCTGAGAATCCACCTCTGGTGATGCGATGACTTCGGCGTCCGACGGGAGCTTCAGTGATGCGAACCGGACAGATGCTTCTTTGGTGCCTGCCAAGCAGGGGAGTCACTCCTTGACCCCAAGGGAGATTCTTCAGTCCTCTAATCTTGTCGTAGAGCGTTGAAGGTCCAGGATTCCGTGTCAGAGTTTCGTCCAGGTATAATCTAAAGTCCTAGGGACTGGGTTCCTACCTTTATTCTAAAAATAGGGGATGGACTACTCTGTGGCCCCACCTATGGGTGGGTCAGGGCAGAGGGGTGGCTACACCCCTTTCTCTTTGTCCAGTTCGCGCCAAAGCAGGGGCTGCAAGCCCCTGATCCGGTTTGAACTGGGGTATGCACAGGGACACCAAATGTGCCCCCAGTGCAGGACTTCAAAGCACCCGAAAGTGCTCCCGCCCAGCCCCAATACACATTGTCCTGTCTGGGGAGGTGGTCACACCTCCCTGGGACAGGAAACCTATTGTCCAGGCCTCCCTGCCGGAGTTTCGTCCAGCAGCAGGAGGCCAGACTCGTGTCTGTGGCAGCAGCATCCATTTTGTGATGCCTGGCTCTGGAAAGAAGTTACCGGACTCGTCAGAGTTAACATGCCTTTCCTCTAAAAGGGTGGAATGCTACCTCCGCCGCCAGGATTGGCGGGGGGTAGTATTCCAAGATGTTTGACACCAAACACGACATGTTTAGGTGCAGCCATTCCATAGTTAGCATTTTACCGCGAGGATATAATGCGTTTAAGAGTATATGGTCATGCTGCACTACAAACAGCATCAGAGATGGTCTCCGAACGCTGCAGAGGGGCCCTGCTCATGCAGGGGCACCCTCTCACATAGGAACCATGCACTCTGCCTTTAGGATTGATAAGGCCTGCCTTAGGAGTGACTTATAGGTTTATATGTGTGTATGCATTTAGTGATATAGGTAACCTATACCACAGCAAGGGCTGCATGCACCACCTTACCCAGGCTGCAGTAGCAGACCTGTGGTGCCAGTTTGGATGGCCTACCAGGGGTGGCATAATACATGCTGCAGCCCCTGGCAGGCCTCTGAGGTACCTATGCCCTTGGTACATAGTATACCATATACTAGGGACTTACAAGGGCACTCCAGATCCCAATCAGTGATGTGCCTAAGGCACATGGAGACCCTTTTAAAGAGGAAACAGCTAGGCTGGGGTTCTGAATAGCAGGGCCCCAGCCAGACTAATGTCGAAAACCAGTGAAGTATCAGCAAAAAGTGGGGGTACCCCTGTGAAGCAGATCCTACTCTCCTACACTCACATGACAGGGAACCACTCTAAAAAGCACATGCACACTTAATTGATTATTCCTTATATACACTCACTGTCTCTCTGCTGCTCAAATTTGCCCAGCTGAGTGTGGAGGGTCAGCCAAACAACTCTCAAGACCCTCCAGTACAGACGTGCTAGGCAGAGATACTGAGAATGTGGCTAGTAGGCCAAACCTATAATATCCTGAGCCTGAATTCTGGCCCAGTGACGAAGGTCATCCCTTCACTTACAGCAGAGTTTCCCCTGTTGGGTTTGGACTCCCTCTGCACTGCAGCTCTTGGAGATGTCCTTCCAGATTTGGGCCCCTGCTGCACAGCTCCTCTGGGTCTCAGGTTGCCCATAAAGGTGAGAGAACTTGTCAAACACTACCTGGGAGCTCGAAACCAGCCTCAGAGATGGGGTGGCCTTCTCATAATGTTCTTCAGCAATGTGGAGTTGCAGGAATAAGGCAGGGTGCAGCCAGATGGAATAAGATGCTGTTGTGGCAAAGAAAGAAGACTTCAGAATTATTTTAAAATGGCTGACTTGCTCTTCCTGTATTGCATTTCCTGTGTGTTGAGGTAGTTAGGAAATTTCTGCAATTCTGCATACGGGAGAACACACTCCGCACTCGGAGGGCCAGCTCTGCATGTAGCAAATTAGCTAATCCAAAGCAGATGTTATGCACTTGGTGAACAGACAGAATATCGACTTTTTATTTTCGGAGTACCATAATATCGAGTTTTAAATATCGAGGTACAAAAATATCGACTGCAAGAATATTGTGGACCAGAATATCGACAGCAAGGTAAGAAATATCGTTTTTTTTACTTTTTAATATCGAAGACAGTAATATCGTTTGTAAAAATATCGTTGTTAATAATATCGATGTTTATATTAGTGTTATGTATTTTAGTATGTATTTTAAATGTATGTGTTCTATATTTTTTTTAAGTATTGTATTTATTTTGTAATATATGTATTTAATTTTTAGAAGTTATTAATTTTTTTTTAAAGTAAATTTTGCGTTTTTGTTCCGTAGCGGGTTGTGGGTTTATAGGGGAATAGGGTGGGAAGTAATTTAATTATAATTAATTAATTAATATTTTTCATTAATTAATATTTATATATTTTATATTGTTAATTGTGGTAATCAATTTATTATTAATTAGTTGTTAATTGGTTGTTAATTATTAATAATTATTTGCTAAAACAATTAACTCTGTTATTTTTTTAGAAGCGCGTTGTGTGTTTATAGGGGAATAGTGTGGAAGTAATTTAATTATAATTAATTAAATAATTATTTTTATTAATTAATAATTAAGTATTTATCATTATATATTGTTAATTTTTGTAAATAATTTATTAATTAGTTATTGTTTGTTAATTATTAATAATTAATTGGTAAATATGTAAATTGTGTTATTTTTTTAGGAGCGGATTGTGGGTTTATAGGCGAGTAGGGTGGGAAGTAATTTAATAATAATTAATTTATTAATATTTTTAATTATTTAATATTTATATCTTTAAAATTTTATATTGTAAATTGTGGTAAATAATATATTGTTGACTATTTATTAATTGGTTATTAATAATAATTAATTAATTATTAATTATGTTATTTGTGTCATTTTTTTAAATGTAAAATCCGTATTTGTAAAGCGCGAACTACTCACCCTTATGGGTCTCAAGGCGCTGGGGCCGTCGTGGAAATTAAATTAGCTATTGCCCAGAGTCACATTTTTTTGAGAGCGGGTTGTGTGTAACCCTGGGCGTAGTTCGCGTAGTCGCGCTACGCGAAGCTACGCGAAGACGTCGGAGCGCTACGCCAGCGTGCGTAGCTGCTTGTCGCGCCCGTTCGCGATGCGTTTTTCTTGCTCGGGAACGCGTTGTGCGTGTTCGGGACGCTGTTTGCGTGCTCGGGGGCGCGAACTAACCCATGCGGTCGCCTATGGGCGCGGCCATTTTGTTTTTCACTTGTCCCGCCCGTTCGCGATCCCTTATTTCCTGTTCCGGGTCGCGTATAGCGTGCTCACGATGCGTATTCCATGTTCGGGAACGCGTTGTACGTGTTCGCGACGTTTTTTGCGTGCTCGGGGAGAAATATCGCACGAACTTACCCACGTGGTCGCGATGGGCGCGGCCATCTTGTTTTTCCACTCTATGCTATGGTTCTGGGCCTGCTTCTCTATCCTCCCTGAATCTTTGCAATCCTTAGTTTTTTACACTGTTTTTCAATTTTTCTTTAATTCTTATCTATCTCTCTCTCTGCCTAAGTCTATATTTTGCATTTTTTTCTACTTTTTACTGTTTTTTTTTTACTTTTCGACTGTTTTATATAACTTTCTTCTTTAAACTCCTACTTCTTCCCCTAACTTTATTTTTCCCTTCTAACTTTTCTTTTCCGCCTCCTCCCACCCCAGAACCATGGCGAAGGGTAGCAGCAGCGGCTCGAAGGGCATGGCGCGTGCGCCCAACAGCCGCCTGCCTTGCGGCAGACTGCGCCCTTCAGGGGTGCAAGCCCGCCAGCTTTTTAGTGAGGCGGAGGTGGCCGCCCTTGTTTTTTTTGTTCAGCGCCACCTCCCCTTGACCTTGGCAGCAGGCGGCAGGCCAGGCTCCGGGTACCCGACCCAGGAGCGTCACCGCCGGTGGGCGAAGTTGCACCGGGCAGTGTTTCGCTGCTCAGGGGTCCGGCGCACCCATAACCAGCTGGCCCACCGGTGGTCAGACATCCTCGACCGGGAGCAGGACCTGTTGGACCTGCTAGGTGTCGAGGTCGTGGGGCTTGGTGAGTAGCTAATATATATAGTAGTATAAGTATTGTGATTTGTGTATATTTTTTTTTATAAATAACAAGAATACTGCTGCTTACATTGCAGGTAAATTACGTTTCAAAATCTTCTGTGATTGTAGGACACAGGTGCTGGGCGCTACTCTTACTTGTTTGCAACTTTGCGCTCGCTTGTCCTTATTATTATGTAAGAGTTTACTTTAGAGAACTTCAGTTAGGTAATGCTATTGCTAGAGAGGCTGTAGTCCTTCCTTTGTCCTCCTGTCAAATAGTGGTGGATGGATTGATACTAGGTTTAGTTACTATTAGTTGATAATTTTTGAGCGGTCTGCGTGACGGATCCTCTGTCACTGAGTGCTGCTTACCCCAGTCCTTAGTAGAACCTTTTGTAGTTTGTTTAGTGAGTGGTACTGGTAAGCTTAGCAGTGTCAGTCAGCTGCAGAACATCAGACGCAACCAACCAACAATTTGGTGTGTGCATTATGCACTTTATGCATGTGTCCTCCTTCTCATCTATGCATTTTTGATGGCTAAAAAAATGGAAATGCAGACTTAATGAACAATTGGCCCGCCTGGAATAGGTGGGCTAGGTCAGGTGGTACTTAGGCTTAGTTAGTGTTCTGGATTTTATTTGAATCAATCAGAATGGAACACTGAATTAGTGTTCCCAAATAAGTAGACTGTCTGTGAATCCCGCAAGCCAGTAGTCAATCGGATTAGATAGGTCAATTTTATTGCAATTTTTGTTTCCTAAAACGTTTGAGCGTTTTTTTAGATAATTTATTTGTTTCACAGCAATCATTAATGTTTGTGTCTTTCTTTATTATATCTTACATGATCACTGATCTGCAGCACCCAGGGGCAAGAAGACGGGGTCCGAGTCGGCGGGACAACCACCAGAGGACCGCTCCTCTACCGAGGGCCCTGCTGCTGGTCCCAGTAAGTCCTCCAGTGGTTAATATTAACAATTATATTTCCCTAACTTTTACTGCACCTTATTTTATCAGAACTATTAATTCTGGTTCCACTCCCTAATTCTATTTTTTACAAAAGATTCTTTGATCTTGACTTGACTATCTGTTTCTAAATTCTGGTTATCCCTGCCTCTAAGTTCTAACTGCGTCTGCTATGAATGTCTGTACTACTACTATTAGTCTGTCGCTAAGCTTGCCCAGTTTGCATTGCCACTTTTTATTGTACGGTTTTGAATAAAACTCAGATTGACCAATAGCTCTAGCCACTGAGTCCAGTCCTTTCGGTTGTCCTCTTCTAGGCTTCTTAATCTTGAGGCTTTGACAATTACCACAAACAAAATGCCCAATCAGATATTTGACTATTTTTGATAGGATATAGTACATACTACTACTGATGTGTGGATTCTGCACAGCCCCATGCAGAACTATGCACAAGGAAATAGGATGTTGGTGAGGAACTTGGACGTTCCTCACACCTCAGTCAGAAGTGAACCCACAATCCCCTGAACAACTAGCTATAGTGTCTCATTAGGTCCCCGAACCCCCACCCGAAGATACCCAATGATTATGATTACACACCCCAGAACATAACTCACTCACTCGTGTAAGTCCACCACCACCACCACCACACCAAATACCACAGAGTCTATGTGTAAGTTCAAAAGGTTTATTTTCAACTAACAAGCTCTGTATGTTGTTCTATAAAATTCAGTGTACTCCAGCCAGCTCCAACAGCAAAATGCATAAGATTAAAACAATAAACATTGTTACAACAAGTGCATGATGATAGAAGACAAAAGATCAGTGCGAATTCTGGGAGACTCCTCACCGTAGAACGTAGAATTACTGGTTACATCTCATGCATCATTCATAAGCTCTGCAAATCTCTGGTTCGTAGAAGGAAATCTTCTGCCTGAGAAAAATGGTGCACGTTAGATAGTATAATGCAAGCATTTCTCAGTCCTGCCAAAAAGTGTAACATGTTACTTATGGCTAAGCAATACGGACTAACCGAACTCCATAACAAAATGGCTTGTTTTTCGACCTCTTGTACGCAACGCTCAGACAGTAGCTGTATGTGCTCATGTGGGCTCAAAAAGGCGTCTTACTGTTACTTACTGCACAACAAGCTGCGAGGTAACATGCGCAAAAGACATGAAGCGAAAAATGGTTGCATGGCTCAGGCTAACTTTGCAAAGAGTAGAGTATAGTATAATAAATAATGACCCTAGGGACCATAACACTACTAGTGTCTACTGACTCTAGTACCCGATTTTGACTAGTGAATGTGATGTATAATATGTATGTATTAACTTTTTTTTTCAATCTTGCTAGTGAAAAAGAATAAATAGGGGGAGGTGTACACAGGCATCTAAAAATGTGTCATGTTTTTATCTAGGCGTAGTAGCGACCACCAGTGCCGGCGGGGCCAGCGGCGATTCCACCATTCCGTAGGGGGCAGGAGATGCGGCACCTGCAGGAGCTACAGGGGGTGAGCCAGCAGCAGTGGCGGGCAGTGGTAAGTTATATTCATTACTTATTGACATTGCACTAGCTGGAAGGATGTTGACTTCACTCACTGTACTGTGTTGTTGAGACTTATTAGGTATGAAGTTGTAGTGAACATTATACAACGGTTGAAGAAAAGACACCCTTTACTTAGCATTAGCAATGCAGTAGCAATAGCATTACCAGCGTGACTTGATTAACCAATGGCCTCTTCTATCTGACTCCAACTCAGCTGTGAAAGTTTTATGGAGGATCAGATGACCTTGATGGATGTGTTGAACAAAAAGGGAAAGAAGGGTGGAAGGAGGAAGGACGGGCGAGATTTAATATGATGACTGGCAGAGAAGGATACGTTGGAAGCATGGATAGGTGGCTGATAGGAATCAGATGCATGTGTTGTTGTAGGATGGGTGGAAGGTGAAAGAAGAATGGATGCCTGCCTGGGTGGGCGACACAGTATGGGTGGATACTGTGGATAGCAAGAATCATCAGCGGTGTTTGGGTGAAACTCTAAGCCAAGGCAAGCAACAGAGTGAGTGGACGCATGGGTTGTTGTTGGTGAAACAAAGTAAGGTTTGTGGAGAGATTAAGAAGAATGATTGATATTTACTTAGAATGGATGGATGCCTGTATGTATTCATCAAGACAGCATAGGTGGAGACTGTCACGGGATGCACAGTTTTAGTTTTAAGGGAATGTAAAAGAAACCGTGCCACAGTAGCAAAGCCGATGTGGGGAGGGGCAGGGTGGGGGTAGCAGTAAACAATGTATTATGCGCCCAAATACAGGTAACTTTACTGTAAACATAAAAATAAATAAAGCAAATTTCATTGTGCGCACTGCACCGCCAAATGCGATGCAGTGGGCGCAACAAAATTAGTTTTATTTATTTATATGTTTACTTACCTGTAATTGGCTGTAATCCATAGTTTACTACCCCCACCCTGCCCCTCCCCACGTCACCGCCCGGCAGCACTCCCCGAGTCCCACCACCGACCGCTACTGACCTTATGTCATTGTCCCATATAAAAGCAATGATCATTGGATCAGATATATAATCTGCCTTTTTGTAGTAGCACTGTCAAAGTGGCACTGTCAAAGTGAAATTGACCAATTGCCCTTCATGTAACAGAGAGAGTATGGCCAGTGCCACCCGTAATAGAAAAATACGAGCTTCCCCACCTGCAGACAGTAGTAAATAAAACTGAGTCTGCGTCATGAGTCAGACTCGTATGTTTGTCTTGGGTGCAAGCATAGTTGACCGAGCTGGCATGCCGGCTACTACAACCAGGTTATGTCATTTCGCTAAACTAGTAGAGATAAGAAGAAGACTGGTGTACTGTGTACTGGAGTCCATAGTGCTAGTATAATGCCTGAAACTCCCACAAATGTTACAGGCCGAGGAAGTGGGAGGATAGATAGATTATTACCAGAAATGTTATGTACTGTGCTTCTTGCTAGTGCTACTGTGCCATTATGTGTTGAATTAATTTTGTGTTCCTGTTTTGCTAAGAGTACTGGTTACAACAATATTCTTTTTCTTTCTTGATATAGATACTCCTTCCCAAGAAAAACCATCCCGGAAGGAGTTGGCAGCCAGGGCCCGGCGCCAGAAACTGGAGGCCATCTGTGAGGAGTACCGGCGGCTGGTGGCTCAGGCGGAGGAGGAGGAGGAGGCGGCAGCAGCTGCAGCCTCGTCCGAGGCCCCAGCCAGGCCAGACCTCCAGTGGTACGGCGCCGCGGTCTGGCAGCCACCCGCCGCTGCAATTCTCTTGCAGCCAGCACTGCTGTCCCCCACCCTGGATGCCACTGCAGGGCATTTCGACGCAAGATTCTCCACCAGGTGGCACGGCTAGAGAAGCAACTAGAGGAGCGTGTAAAAATTCTGGTGGACAAACACCTTAAAGCCCGCCGAATCTAATAGGACCCTGTTGCATTGCCCCTTTTTTATTCCTTTTGTTGGTGGGTGGGAATTGGGCATTGGGGTTTCTGGACATTCTTTGGACTTTTTTTTGTTTTGGACATTTGTTGGGGTTAGGGAGAGGGGTGGGTCAGGTGTGGGATAGTTTATTTTTGTTAGGGTAATAAATTATATTTATACTTAAACATACAATGTTAATGTTTTGTGGGAGTCACTTAACTTAACACAATCGTAATTCGTAACCTTTACTGCTGTGTGGTAGGAGTTTGATGATGAATCCAATCAATGCTGGCAATTCATTATGATGTACTATTCGCCGGTGACGGTGACGGCTTGCACATAGACTGAGCATGGGTGGGCAAGCAGAAGAAGCTCCTCACCCTGCCTTGAAATTTAATTAGTGTTGCTTTCACCACATCTGCCCCAGCAAGCGTGTGATCAATTGGTGTACATTTTATGTAGTCACATCACACCTCAATATAAATCACAGCCCGGGGGAAGAGGGTTAGGGTTTGATGAATGGATGGGAAGGGGGTTTGGGGAAAGGTTGGAGAAAGAAAAACAGTATGCATGGACAACAAAAGCAAAGCGAAATCTTGGCAGACGACCATGATCTTATCCAAAAAATCTATAAAGGGAGAAAAAGGAAATGCATGCATGATGATGAAGATAACTTGATGGTTAATGAGTAGTACTTACTAACTCCTACTAGACAATTAGACAGTATAGGGCAGCAGTATATTCTACGCAATTTGCCTTGCCTGTAATATGCCCTCCGAGAGTGAGACCCAAATTCCATGTTGTACTGGGCTTACTTTTAAAGATAGCAAAGAAAATTAAAAAATAGTTGTAGGGATCAATTAGCAAACAAACAACAACACACAACACACAGTCGTAATGATTGAAGAGAAAAAAGGATTCCAATTAATTAAAAGATGAATGATGAATGATACTAAAGTTACTATCATCCTGGTCAAATTGTGGAGTTGAATCTCGTCCTTCCTCTTGGTCCTATCTTCCATGGACGTTCCGCACATCAATCTTGGTGGCCTTCCTGATGCGGATTGGTAAGGTAAATGTGAGTTGTGTCTCCCAGTATAGCACAGGGTAAAGGCTGGCCTGTAACGTCTAGATGGAAAAACAAAAGGGGTATTGAAAAATCAATGAATAAAAAAACCCATCAATTACGGTGGAGTCCAAGAAGAGAAGAGAGAACACTTTCAGACTGAGGTGGCTTGGATATATCGTGTATATTCTGTTTACAGCATTAAGCTACAACAACAACAGGACAGAACAGGCCCACCACAGCACCAGCCCGTCCGTTACCCAACCTCCATTTACCTTAATTTTTGACAGAGCCAGACAAAACAAGGCATATATACACAGCAACTTAGCATTTTCAAAATTAAGTGACAAAATCTATGCGCCGCTGTCAGTCATGACTTGACTCGACTCCACCACTACATGGAGGTCTGCTGTGTTTACTTTCTTGTTGAATTGTTGTGTTTATGTTTACCTTATGCCACTTCGTGAAACGCAGTTATTCCTTCAATCATCTCCGATCCAACTGACTGACTGCAAAGATAGTATGGTCATCATCATGGTGTGGTACGTGTTGTCCAACTCCAACTCAGTCTGTAGTGACTCCGATTAAGTCCATATTCCATATTAAAAAATTGCAACAGATATTGGCCTGCACCTGCAGTAGTAGGAGTACAATTTGGTTATTAAACAACAAGAAGGGAAACATTGACTGTCACTGACTTGACTTGAGTCACTTTGTAGATTAACTAGTAGAGTAGAGTTCAACTTCATGCACAACATCAACAACAAACAACAGCAATCGCTCAGAGTCTGCAAGCATCCAATGCATTCCACCATTACCTGTCTTGCTCTTCTCTTTGGCTGTCAGATCATCAGATGCCTAGTTCTGACAGGTGTGTGTTTTTTTTTTTACGGGGCAGTGGCCTCATCATTACTCCAGTCCACATTCATTTTGAGTGTTAGTCGCTGTTTCGGTTTTCGTCTTATTCATCTGTGGCACTTTGTCACAGTTTAAGTTGCTTCACCTGGTCAGCAGTGCACTGTGATGATGGGCCGCGGCCTGGGTAGCGCTCAGTGCTGGTCATTTGAGTTTGCACAAATGTCAGCAAGTTTCTTCGAAGAGTCTTGTCTTTCTCTGCCAAGTACCTTCTGTCCTGACAGTGAGGAGCTTTGGATGCCTGCCTAGGCTGTAGCCTTCGGACAGTGATGAGTTCACTTTTGGATGCCTGCCCAAGTTCTGACAGTGAAGAGTTGTGGACGCTGCAGAGGCGGTAGCCTTCGGACACTGATCAGTTTCGGCTCGGAAACAAAACGGAGGATAGCTATAGTCACGTTTCACTTCTTATGGAGGGACTGTTAAAGGCAACATTTCTTGTACTCCAATGTCTGGCTTGATGTAAATGTACTAGGGCGAGACAGGAAGATGAAGCAGGACTCTGAAGAGTGGACAGTTAAATGCACAGACGTGCAACTCCAATAGGGAAATAAAAAGAGAAGACGGTGGTGATGGATTTGTTGTGATTTGATTTGAACCAGAAAGACAGGTACACAGACACATAAAGGAAGGAAGAAAGTAACAATTTGGAAGCCTAGTTGTCAGGGAAGAGGAGCTCGTCCTCATACTCTGGTGGTTCGGACAGAAGTAGGTCCTGTAACACACTATTTACGTCATCCAAGTCGCTCTCCTCTTCCTGCTGTGATTCACGTATTTTGTAATCCGGTGGTATAAAGTGCTGATTCATTTTGATCATGGTTAACCTCTCCATGCTTTTGGGCGAGAGACTGGTCCTTTTCGAAGTTACAATGGCACCAGCAGCACTGAAAACACGCTCAGAAGAGACACTTGCGACAGGGGAAGCCAGATACTTTATGGCCAGCCTGCTGAGCACTGTCCATTGGCTTCTTTTCCCATACCAATACACCAATGGGTTTCGATCCATGAAGACCTCTGTTGGGTCATCCAGATAGGCCTGGACCGTCCGCTCAATGTTCAGGGGTACTCCGATGTGCTCGGCCTCTTTTGCCTTTGCATCAGCGCTGGACTTACCATACCCCTGCCGTAGAAACCAATCAGTTGCAGATTGTACTGTGGATGATCCTGTTCTTGCTGTTGTTGATGTTATTGTTGGTGTAGGTGACTGCTGGGAGGCAAACGCACTGCCCTCAGGCTCCGAGTAGAACTTGACTCTGGATGCCCTGTAGTACTTGTTATGGCCTGGGGTGGGGGCCTGTAATTAACAGCCGTTCATTTTCAAAAATAGTGGCTTCCTTAGCTATCAAAGTTTTGTAGTTGGCAACATCCACTTCCGAAAAAGGAATTACTGCCTTGCTGTTCAGAAATACTTTGTACCGTGGATCCAAAATTGTGGCACTAATGTAATGTGGTTGTGACAAAATGTTATTTTGAATCCTTGTATTTTCAGATAAGCGAGCGGCTAAGGTCTCCGCCAAATGATATGCGTCTTGTTTGTCATCCACACCTGCGTACGTTTCAGACACCTCCTTCAGCTGTTGCTCTAGCATGTGCAACAATGGGATAGCTTGGCCCATAGTACAGTCCTCCCTGCTGACTTCACGTGTGAAGATCTCAAAAGGAAGTAGCATCTCAGTCAGGCATTTAATGAGGTCCCATTGACCCATCTCAACGGTCATGCCTCTCACAGTAGGTTCCCCTAATCTTTGCATGACATAAGCATTGAGTGGTATGTACAGTTCAAACAGACGATCAAGCATGTAATAAGTTGAGTTCCAACGTGTTGGCACCTCCTGGATGAGCGCTTTGACTGGCATTTTATGCTCACGTTGAATGACCCTCAGCTGCTTCCGGGCTTTAAAAGAATGGCTGAAATGTGTGCATATTCTTCTGCAGGTGGCCAGTAAGTTGCTGACTTTGGATTCATTTTTCAAAAGTCTTGAACAACAATGTTAATGCAGTGTGCCAAACACGGGACCCTGAAATAGCCACCATTGCCCATGGCCTTAACTACATTACTGCCGTTGTCCGTGGCAACAAAACCAATCATAAGCCCTCTTGGGCACAGCCACTCAAAGACCTTGGTGTTAAACTCTTCCAAAATGTTTGCAGAAGTATGAGATTTCTCCATGGCAAACATGGCTACAGTTGCATGTTTGCGAGTGGCATGAAAAATCTCAGCAGCGTCAACACCAGCAGATATCTGTTCTCTAACCCCCGCAAAAGAGATCCAGTGTGCAGTGATGGACATGTAATCTGTGGCTTGGCAACTGGTCCACATGTCTGTTGTCAGGTGGATACTGTGAACAGCACTCTGCTTCAAGGCTTTTCCAAGCAATTCCAGCACGTTGTGATGTAGTGCCGGAACAGCAACTCTGGCAAAATAGTAGTGGCTGGGAACATGCCATTTTGGGCAGATGGTTGACACAAATTCCAGAAAACCCACCCCTTCAACAAAAGAAAAAGGGAGAAGGTCCAGTGCTAACATTTTAGCCAGCTTCGCATTGTACAAACGTGCTATTGGGTGGTTGCGTTCGTACTGCACCTCCCCCAAACATGCTGATAATGGTAGGCTGCATGGTTTTCCTTTCTCTTAGGCTCAACAACGCACTTTTTGGGTTGCGGACCTGGTACTCCTTGGTGTCTCAGGCTGACTCTTACTCTTGTGCCACTGAGATGTTGCTGAAGATGTGGGCGACGTTAACACTGCACTGCTGGGGTCAGGGACACCTTGTGTACCACTACCAGAGAGAATGTCTCCCTGTCATTCCTCTTCCACTGTGATCGGATCTTCTACTCCTTTATCCCCACCAACACCAATGGTTGCAGTTTTTTTTATGCCGCGAAGGTGGTCCTCCCAGCTGATCAAGTGGTGTTTTTCAGATGGGTCATTTGGCCTCCGGTACCATAGTTTGTACCAAGCTTACCACGACTAACAGAGCTATTACAAATGGAGCATATAGCAATGTTCTCCTCCTTTACGCTAACCGTAAAGAAGTCCCAAACTGGGGAGCTTAACTTTCGCCTCCTGCTGGAGGTGCCACTTCCAATGCCGGATGAACTGGAGGGTGTGTGTTGAATTAGACTCTGTGCTGCTGTACCACTACCTATTCCTACTGAGGTGGTGGTTGTGCTGGATGTAGGTCGCTGCCGGGCCTTTGCTAATGCGTATATGGAGGCTGTAGGTCGTGTTGGTGTTACCTGTGGAGGTATGCGTGCTACATCCCTCGCAGCGATTTTGGATAGGGTAATAATGTTGGTCTCCATCTCCTCGGGGCCGGGAGTGATGTTCGTGATGACTGGCTCATCATCATCATCCTGCTGTTCTACATCGACCTCCATAAGTGTAAGGCTTTCTGGAACCTTCCTTTTCCCTAGCTTGGTCTTGGGACGTGGCTCCCTCTCAGACTCAGTTTGTGGCTTCCAAGTGGCATCTAGATCATCAGAAGGGGGCTTGGCGAAGAACTTGATGGACTACCCCTCCTTTTCCTTGCTGGAGATTTGGAAGACAATGGATCTTCTGAATGAGTGGCTTCTTCTTCTACCTCTGCATGAGGCTCAATTTCCTGAACTGCACCTACTTCAGGAGGAACAACAACTACTATTGCGGGCGGTGGTTGCGGCTGTTGTTGTTGACCACTTATCTGCTGTGTTTCCTCCTGCGTTGATTGGGTACTACTTTGAGATAGCGTTAAGTTTATCTCAGGCTCAGCATCACTGCTTTCCAACATTAGGCTGGCTACCTCTTCCACACTCATGTGCTTGGGCCTGGGTTGGTGGGTTGGGCCCACTGATGCGGAGGTGCTGCCCCCAACTTGCCCCCCGGACACCGCTGCTGCAGGCGTAATTTGTTTTTGCCCAAAAAGGTATTGGCCGGCACACCAGACTTAAGTGTCACTTCCTTCTTCTGTTCCTTCTTCTCAATAGCAACTTTCTTGGTACTGGAGGACCTGGTACCTGCTTTCTTTGGGCCCATCTTCTTCAGATGTCAGCAACACTCAGTTGCAGAGATGTCTGGTCAGGTCACACGTCACGTTGTGTTGTGTGTACAGCAGCAGGATGTCTGTCTGGCAGTGCAACGGGCAATGATGAGAGACACACTCCTCCTCAGTCTTTGTGCACCTAAAAGCAAAAAAGCCAGAACATCAGTCAAACATAGCACAAATCAAACAAATATAATATAGAACTTAGTGTGTGGTGGCCTCAATTATTAAATTTTAGAAACTCGGTGAACAACAACACACAGTGTAGCCATTTATGAGACGTTGACAACAAGGCCAGGGCTTTCCTGGCTACTGTGTAGTGCTAGTGTGTACACTCTGGAAGAATAAGAATAGTAAAGAACAAAAACTAAAATGTAGTGGAGCATGTTTGGCCTAAATTTGTGCATCACGTGGGATGTATGTAGCAGCATCAGGGAGCTGCAGCTGGCAATGGGGATGGATTTGGAAGCAGTAAGACAAGAGGAACAATGGAAAGACACGCAGGCCTATGTGGCAAAAACAGCACACTACTAACTACCACCACAAAATGGCCCCCAGCAACATGGTGACTCACAGGCACAAGGCACGGCAAACAATGAACTCAAGCAGGCCTATATATGGGCAGACAAAGGATGCCTTATAAAACACACACAGCTTTAATGCAAAAACTAAAATCCACCTGGCTAAAAACACTTTTGAAAGTTAGACAACCACTACAACAACACATAATTATAATTACACACGCAAAAAGGCATTTATTTAACACACCCAAAAAGTGAAATAGACCCTCCCAAAAAACCCACATTTTGCAATTCAATTCAATGCCATCCATGGCCTAAATGATGTCAAAATTCCACAGACAACACAGAAACAGTTTTTATGCACCCATGATGACTACCTCTGGGCCTACTGGCAGACTAGGCCGCAAGCTTGGAGGCCTATGGCAAAAGCACAGTGGCTGGTCCCACAAAATGGCCGCCACCACATGGCCAGGCCACCCAACAACTTCCTTCCTGTTGAAAAAAATTGTAAAACAAAAAAAAGTGACTCCTTGCTCACCAAACTACATCTAAATGACAACCTGAGGAGTTTTTCTGCAAAATGAACTAAATCATCATTTTCGAGAAGGTTTTATGCTGCTCGAGAGATATTCTTCGCCAAATTGTAAATTCTGCGTGTTCGGCATCGCGATCGTCACAAAAGTCGTTATCGCGCGCGCAAAACGTATATTGAGCGCGCGAAGAAGATAAAAAGTGTAAGTCCGCGTTGTCGCGCAGTGCGGAGTTGCCCAAAGTCCGCGAGCTGAATGCCCAGGGTTACCTACTGGCTGAAAAGGCCTATTTATTTACCAAACACCCAAAAACTGAAATACCACCCCAAACCCCACATTTTGCAAATCAATCATGAGGATGACTACCTCCGGGCCTAGTGGCAGACTAGGCCGCAAGCTTGGAGGCCTATGGCAAAAGCACAGTGGCTGGTCCCACAAAATGGCCGCCACCACATGGCCAGGCCACCCACAACAACAAGAAAAGGAACACAAGACAGACAATACAGGCCTATGGCAAAAGCACAATGCCTGGCTTTACAAAATGGCCGCCACCCACATGGCCAGGCCACCCAAAATAACAAGAAAGTGAAGACAAAGGAGTGGACAGGAGTCAGACCAGGCAGTTGGAGACTCTGGGTAACTTCCTTCCTGTTGAAAAAAATTGTAAAACAAAAAAAAAGTGACTCCTTGCTCACCAAACTACATCTAAATGACAACCTGAGGAGTTTTTTGTGCAAAATGAACTAAATCATAATTTCCAAGAAGGTTTTATGCTGCTCGAGAGATATTCTTCACCAGATTGTAAATTCTGCGTGTTCGGCATCGCGATCGTCACAAAAAGTCGTTATCGCGTGCGCGAAAACGTATATTGAGCGCGCGAAGAAGATAAAAAGTGTAAGTCCGCGTTGTTGCGCAGTGCGGAGTTGCCCAAAGTCCGCGAGCTGAACGCCCAGGGTTACCTAGTGGCTGAAAAGGCCTATTTATTTAACAAACACCCAAAAACTGAAATACCACCCCAAAACCCACATTTGAGCGTGGGTTACTGATCCTACCCACCAAGGGGGCCACATTTTAGACCCCATTTGCTCCAATTTTCCCATTCAGGTGGTCAAGCCGGTGCCTGTTTCTTGGTCGGACCATTTTCTTATTTGTTTTTCTTGGGAAGTCTCTCAGCCCGCTCGACAGGCTTGCCGCCATCGCCCTCCTACTTTTAGTAAAATTGACCCTATCCAGTTCATTAGCACTTTGGCTGTATCTCGGCCTTCTTTTCAGCAAGACTTGGAGGGGAACGTGTCTAAGTTCACTGACTGGATCTCCGACTCGGTGTCTGTTCTTTCTGCACCGTGTCGGCCTAAACTGGCAAGAGACTCCCCCTCCAAACCCTGATTTTCCTCAGAGCTGAAAGCCCTGAAGCATGAATGTAAAAAATTGGAGCGAATATGGCGCTTTAGCGGCTATTGTCCTATGGCAAAACATTCACTGAGAACAAAACAAAAAAGCTACTATGCCACCATAGCGGTCGCTAAAAGCAACTATTTTGCTTCACGTATCGACCAGGCCAACAATAATTAAAAAGAAATTTTTTCTATTGTTGAAAGCTTTATGTCTCCCATTGCTCAGGCCCACGCTGCGCCAGTCTCGGAATCCTGGTGTAATACTCTGGCAAAATTTTTCTTGGACAAAATCTGTATGATACAAGCTACTTTCTCCTCCGGTGCCACGGTGCTTACGGCCTTTCCATTTGGCCAGACTGCAGCTGGCCCTGTTAACATGTTGTCAACCTTTGAGCCTATAGATCTGTCCTGCTCCCTCAAAATTCTTAAGGCTTTGAAGTCAGGCTCTCCAACCGACCCCTGTGCTGCAAGACTTCTGGCCGCTGCGGCTGATACCATCAACCCCGAAGTTAACTCAATTGTTAACATGTCTTTGCGGGAGGCTTCAGTCCCGGCGTCCTGGAAGCAGGCTCAGATCCTTCCTCTCCTTAAGAAGCCATCCCTTGACCCGCTGATCCCTGGAAATTACCGTCCTATCTCGCTTCTGCCTAGCTTGGCTAAGGTCTGTGAGAAGGTGGTCACTACTCAGCTTACTAAGTTTATCGAGGCATCGGGTTTGTTACACCCGGCCCAATCTGGTTTTCGCGCTTCGTATAGCACGGAATCAGTATTGTTAGAGGTGTCAGAGGCGATTTGTGAGTGTCTGGATGCCGGCGGGAGAGCCGCACTGGTTATGCTGGATCTCTCGGCGGCATTCGATACAGTGCCTCACTCCTTGCTTCTGGACCGCCTCCTGGAGATTGGTATATCCGGGTCTGTCTGGGGCTGGATTAAGTCTTTTTTGGAAGGCCGTACCCAGCAGGTCTGGCTTCCCCCATGTGCCTCCGTGCCCCAGCGGGTGGTCACGGGTGTCCCGCAGGGGTCATCCCTTAGCCCCCTTCTTTTTAACATCTATGTTACTCCGCTGGTTTATTTAGCGGAGTCATTAGAGGCTAAGGTGTTGGCCTACGCGGATGACACTCAGCTCCTGTTTTCGTGGGGAAGGGACGATGATTCAGTCCTCTCTGCTCAGCACTGTCTGGCTTCTGTTTTTCATTGGCTTGCTCAGGCACAGCTGAAGTGCAATGAAGAGAAGTCGGAGGTCCTCTTGTATGGCACATTTCCTGCCAATTTCAGAGAGAGGCTATGGCCCCCTGGCTTCCCCTGCCTAGTGCAGGGGGAAATGCCGCTAAAAATCTGGGGGTCTGGTTTAATGAGAACCTGACCTTTTCATCTCAGGTTAAAAAGTTGGCTGGGTCTTGTTTTGGCACCCTGAAAGCTTTGAGGAAGTTTCTCCCTCTCCTTCCTAGACCAGCCAAAGAAACTGTTGTTCGTGCCTTGATTTTGTCCCGCCTGGACTATGCCAACGCACTTTATGTGGGCATCCCTGGCTACCTCTTGAATAAAATGCAGGTAGTTCAAAACTCTGCTGCCAGACTACTGCTGGGTCTGTCTGGCAGGTGTAGTGTACGCGCTCATTTGCGCTCTTTGCACTGGCTCCCTGTTGAGTCTCGAATAAAATTTAAAACTTTGACCATTGCCCATAGAGCTCTCTATGGCCTGGGCCCTATTTATCTACAGAAGAGATTTGCTTTTTATACTCCAGTAAGACAGTTGCGTTCCTCCTCCCAACTTTTAATGCAGACCCCTAGGTTCAACCGCCAAAGGCTTGGAGGGAGCTCCTTTGTGCGGAAAGCTGCCTTAGCATGGAATGCTCTGCCCCTAGAACTGCGTGGCATCCAGGACCCGGCGATCTTTAAGAAAAAGCTAAAAACTCTTCTCTTCTAGCTGACGCTCTGGCCTCTGTTTCTTTTCTCAAGTACGCGCCGGGACACTCTGCTGAGTATCTGTGCGCGCTATAAGTGTATATAACATAACATAACATAACATTTTGCAAATCAATCCAATGCCATCCATGGCCTAAATTATGTTACAATTCAACAGACAACACAGAAACAGTTTTTATGCACCCATGAGGATGACTACCTCTGGGCCTACTGGCAGACTAGGCCGCAAGCTTGGAGGCCTATGGCAAAAGCACAGTGGCTGGTCCCACAAAATGGCCGCCACCACATGACCAGGCCACCTACAAGTTCACAACAAGCATAAGCCAAGGGGAACAAAGAAAAGACATGCAGGCCTATATGGAAAAAGCAGCACACTACTAAAGTACCCCCACAAAATGGCCCCAAGCAACGTGGTCACTCACAGTCACAACAGGCCAAGGAAAACAATGAACTCAAGCAGGCCTATAATAATAAATATGACCAGACAAAGGAGGCCTGCAGTGCTAAACAACACAGCTTTAATACAAAAATGCAAAAACGAAAATCCACAGGGCTACGAAAGGTTGGAAAGTTACACAACAAGCACACACACATCCAACAAAGGTATATATTACACCCAAAAAGTGAAATACACCCCAAAAACCACATTTACCAATTCAATCCAATGCCATCCATGCATGCCCTACATGATGTTTAAATTCAACAGACACCACAGAAACATGCACCCATGGGTACCTCTGGCTCTAGTCTGGGCCTACTGGCTGAAATTCCAATCAAAGAAAAACAACTAGGCCCCTGCCGAAACTACAGGCCACAACAATAAATTTTAAAAACTATGGAAATCCCCCAAAAAATGTAGGTATAAACAAACCCAATCAAACAAACAAGTACACCAATTCTCCAACTTACTTGTAAAATCTCAAATCCAAGAGTCCTCAAATCCAATCCAATGATATGATGCAGCAGACAGACACAAAAAGTGATCCTTCCAGCTCCAAATCCAAATGAAAGTGAACAGCACATGGACAAAGCACTGGGAGGAGCCTGCTGGACAGGAACAGGAAGTTTGAGAATCAGGGGCACTTCCTTCCTCTTGGGAAAAAAAGTAAAAAAAGAAAAAGGACTCCTTGCACAAAAACTACAGCCAAATCACAATCTGAGGAGTTTTTGGAGCAAAACCATCATTTTCGAGAAGGTTTTATGATGCTCGAGAGATATTCTTCGCCAGATTGTAGTTTCTTCGTGTTCGGGATCGCGATCTTACCAACACTGCCGCCGGAAGTCAGATCGCGCGTCCGAATGACGTGTTCGCGTTCGCACACTCTCGCGGGATCGTGCGGCCGGATTCCAAATCTCGTGGCGCCCGCGAACGGATAGGAAGTCGCGTCGGCGAACGCAGAATCACGGTAGGTCGTTACCGCGCGCGCGAGAACGTATATTGAGCGCGCGATGAAGAAAAACAGCTACGCTACGCCGCAAATTGCGTAGTGCACGGTAACTTCGCGTTCTACGCGAATCGCGAAGTTACCAAAACTTCGCAAGCTCCGCGAGCGTAGCGTAGTTCACCGCCCAGGGTTAGTTGTGTGTTGATAGGGGAGTAGGCTGGGAAGTTTTTTAATTTCAATATATTTTTTTTATTTTTTATTATAAAATTTATTTTAAGTTGTTTTATACTGTTAATTGTGTGAATTAAATTATTATTTAGTGTTTTTAAATTGCTTGTTAATTTTAATTAATTAATTAATAATTAATTATGTTAATAGTGTTATGTTTTAGAACATTGGTGGTGTCATTTATAGGGGAATATGGTGGGAGGCAAATTTCTTATAATTAATTAATTGTTTGTTAATTACATTTTAATTATTTTTCTTGCGTCGGAATAGTAAATTATTCCCCTATGCAATACAACACTTTCTCTAGTGTTGAACTCACTGGAGTGGGAATAGTAAATTATTCCCTTCCGTTATCCAACACTTTCCCTACTGTTGCACTCGCTGGAGTGGGAATAGTAATTGTTACCCCTCCGCTATCCAACACTTTCCCTACTGTTGCACTCGCTGGAGTGGGAATAGTAATTGTTACCCCTCCGCTATTCAACACTTTCTCTACTGTTCCACTCCCTGGAGTAGGAATAGTAAATTATTCCCCTCCGCTATCCAACACTTTCCCTACTGTTGCACTTGCTGGAGTGGGAATAGTAATTTTTACCCCTATGCTATCCAACACTTTCCCTACTGTTGCACTCACTGGAGTGGGAATAGTAAATTATTCCCCTCCACTATCCAACACTTTCCCTACTGTTGCACTCGCTGGAGTGGGAATAGTAATTGTTACCCCTCCGCTATCCAACACTTTCCCTACTGTTGCACTCGCTGGAGTGGGAATAGTAATTGTTACCCCTCCGCTATCCAACACTTTCCCTACTGTTGCACTCGCTGGAGTGGGAATAGTAATTGTTACCCCTCCGCTATCCAAAACTTTTTCTACTGTTGCACTCCCTGCAGTAGTAATAGTAAATTATTCCCCTCCGCTATCCAACACTTTCCCTACTGTTGCACTCGCTGGAGTGGGAATAGTAATTGTTACCTCTCCGCTATCCAACACTTTCCCTACTGTTGTAATTGCTGGAGTGGGAATAGTAAATTATTCTCCTCCGCTATCCAACACTTTCCCTACTGTTGCACTCGCTGGAGTGGGAATAGTAAATGTTACCCGTCCGCTATCCAACAATTTCCCTACTGTTGCACTTGCTGGAGTGGGAATAGTAATTGTTACCCCTCCGCTATCCAAAACTTTTTCTACTGTTGCACTCCCTGGAGTAGGAATAGTAAATTATTCCCCTCCACTATCCAACACGCTCCCTACTGTTGCACTCGCTGGAGTACTTACCATGATGTAGATAGGATGTCGATATTCTTGACATCGATATTTAGGTCCCGATATTTTGGGACCTCGATATTGTGGTCGTCGATATTCTGTCAGTGATTCTATGCACCTAATGTGTATGTGACACATCTGGTGTGATCCAGTATCAGGCAATGACAGATTTATTGGTCGAGCCAAAGATGTTGATCCTTTGTGTATAAACTCTCTCTCTCCTCCTAATCTACCAGGGGATGGAGCTTCATATGGTAAAGTATAAGAAAAGTTTCCATCACCATAGGGAGAAATCCACCCTGACTAAGGAGTCTGCCTATGGTAAAGTATGGGGAAAGGAAACAAAGTTTATTTAGATCGAAATAAATTAGCAACAATTCTTTAACCCCTTCCGTGCTCATGACGAGCTCAGCTCGTCATGCTGCGCGGTAGCGCTGTGCGCATGACGAGCTGAGCTCGTCATGACCCCACCCGCGATCGGAATGTCCAGCACACAAGCGGAATTCCGATCGCGGTCAAGGGGTTAATGCTAAATATTAATGGAAATTAATTTTATAATTGTGTTTTAAATGTAGAATAAAAGAATGAAAATGCTACAACACTATTAACTTAATTTTTAATTCATTCTTTAATTAATTTAAATATATTAAATTACATTAAAATTTTTGCTGAAGTTTAAAATTAAAAATAAATTCACACCTGAAGTAAAAAGTCGCTTTTTATTCATTAATTATAATTAATTAAATAATTATTTTTATTAATTAATAATTAAGTATTTATCATTATATATATGGGTAACTGTTGTAATTGCTGGAGTGGGAATAGTAATTGTTACCTCTCCGCTACAACACTTTCCCTACTAAAGCACTCTCTGGAGTGGGAATAGTAAATTATTCCGCTCCGCTATCCAAAACTTTCCCTACTGTTGCACTCGCTGGAGTGGGAATAGTAATTTTTACCTTTCCGCTATTCAACACTTTCCCTACTGTTGCACTCCTTGGAGTGGGAATAGTAATTTTATCCCCTCCGCTATCCAATATTTTCCCTACTATTGCTGTTAATGTAGTGTAAAATGTTATTGTAAAAGAATAAAAATATTTTAATATTTTAATTTATTATACATATATATATATTATTTTTATTTTTATTTTACTGGTATATGTATATATATATGTATTTATAATGTTTTTATATGTTTCTAACATTTCATAATTTATTATAAGAAAATGTATTAATATTATTAAGTAAATATATATATTATATTTTATATGTATGTATGTTTAATTTTTTTTTACATTATATTTATTATTTCTAATTTTAAACATTTTATAATAATTATAACCATCTTTTTTTAATTATATGTATTATTTACTTTATTTTATATTATTTTTTAAACATTTAAAAAAATATATTTTAAACAACGATATTTTTTACAACAATATTTTTTTTCTCGATATTTTTGTACTTACCATGATGTAGATAGGATGTCAATATTCTTGACATCGATATTTAGGTCCCGATATTTTCGGACCTCGATATTGTGGTCGTCGATATTCTGTCAGTGATTCTATGCACCTAATGTGTATGTGACACATCTGGTGTGAACCAGTATCAGGCAATGACAGATTTATTGGTCAAGCCAAAGATGTTGATCCTTTGTGTATAAACTCTATCTCTCCTCCAAATTTACCAGGGGATAGAGCTTCATATGGTAAAGTATAAGAAAAGTTTCCTTCACCATAGGGAGAAATCCACCCTGACTAAGGAGTCTGCCTATGGTAAAGTATGGGGAAAGGAAACAAAGTTTATTTAGATCGAAATAAATTAAAAACAATTCTTTAATGCTAAATATTAATGGAAATTAATTTTATAATTGTGTTTTAAATGTAGAATAAAAGAATGAAAATGCTACAACACTATTAACTTAATTTTTAATTCATTCTTTAATTAATTTAAATATATTAAATTACATTAACATTTTTGCTGAAGTTTAAAATTAAAAATAAATTCACACATGAAGTAAAAAGTCGCTTTTTATTCATTAATAATTATTAAAATTGATGTGTTGGAATAACTTAAACGTGAATAAAACATATTTTGTTAAAACTAAATGTTACATTAATATATATACTCAGAGATGTTTGGTGAAATATTTTATGATTGAATAATAAATATGCTTCATTTTAAGTCAGTGATTTAACTTGGAATTATTTTTTTTATATTTTAAACTACATTAAATAATCTAATTTAATTTAACATTATTTTCTATGGTGTTTTATTTTAAATCCCTGACTCCATTATCTTCTTTGGGAGAGTGTCGCAGTGCCAGCGGCTGGCCATCTGTCATGCTGGATTTACTTCATTTCTGAGGTGGAGTAATTTACTACTAGTTAGGGTCCATTTTTGCCTGTAGTACCTTAGAAGTGCAAAAATGGGCTTACTCTTTTGTGGATGAGTCTATGTTCCTCTCTTACCCTCCTTTAACCTCTCCTTTTTCCTCCCTAATCCTCTTCCTTTATTTATAAGTATTTCCCATTTTCCAGCCACTCTTCTCTGTCGCTCACACATTTACTATTAAAACTTATTCTTACATGTGCAGAGACTTCTCAGTCAGGGTGGAGATCTCCACAAAGAAAAAGAAAATAGAGGTGGAACCTCCTCTCTTAGGTACGTACTATTTTAGTACTAATAAACATATTACAAATTGCAGTTTGTCAATAGGTTCCTACATGTCTGAAATTTGTCATATTACAGAAACAAAAGGCCCAATGTGCAAAATGAGCAGGGCTAATGAAAGAGTGCACCCTTTATGAGTGCTTCTCCTGATGGTATTATTTTCATCTAATTAACACATATAGTTGCTACCCGTTTAGAATATAGTACATTCATAAAAGCATTTGGAAAGTCAAATTAAAACATCACAGTTGACAGTCACAATTTCAGGCTAACCGTGATCTGGAACTCACTCCAACAGAGTTCAGAATGGCTCAGGTAGGTCTAGTTGTCAGTCCAGGCAAGTCCAGGTACAACAGGTCAGCTGGGCAGTTGCAGAGAAGACTGGCGCGTGTTTTGTCACTACACCTCAAACAGAATGTCACCCAACTGACCCTTCGAGTAACTATGGTTAGCCTGGGATGAAGGCAAGCAAGTCCAATCTTCTTAGACAGCAAGGTAGTTTTTCAAGCAGCAATGTAGTCCTTTGGCAGCATGGCATTCCTTCTTCTGCAATTTTCACACATCCAGGGGTATTCTGATGAGTCGCTCTGGAGATCCTAAATTTAAACCTCATACCAGCCTTTGTGTGTGGGGATTTCCTGTCCTAACTCCACATCTGGTTCTGGAAAGTTCTTCTGTTAGACCAGATCTGACATCCTTGGTTCTCCCCTAACTTTTTGTCTTCCATTCTTCTGTTTTGTTGACTTTGTTTTTGCTGGCTTTAGGACTCTGCACACTTTAGCACTGCTAACCAGTGCTAAAGTGTGTGTGCTCTCTCCTTACAACATGGTAGAATTGGTTTATACCCAATTGGCATGTTTAATTTACTTGTAAGTCCCTAGTAAATGGTGCTACACTGGCATGCCCGGGACCAGTAAATTAAATGCTACTAGTGGGCCTTCAGCACTCATTGTACCACCCACTAAAGTTGCTGTAGCATTCAGGATAAAAGACAGCAAACTTCTGGAAGTTGCAGTTGAAGTTTATTCACATCAAAGGATCCCATCCACCAGCTGAGCAGGCAGCACCAACTGACTTCACATCTCAGCATTCACTTAGCAACAACTCTATGACATATAACCATTCTAATCAATGATGTATTTGGAGCATACAAGAACAGTGGATAGTAAGAACAATAACCATAGAGAATAAAACTAAGAGATATCACACATCTCCCCCCTTTGACAAAATATATACACAACTCTGTAACAAGTAAAACATCTATTATGTATAATCATCAAGATATCTAGGACGTTTGATCAGTCTTGAAGATCGACGAGCATGTTCCACGACATCCTTTCTTTGAGAAACGTTGTTACTAAGAGAAGAAGCAAGATCAAAAGAATTTGAACAACTCTTACCACTTTTACCACATTCAACACCGATTTTACCCTTCACAACTACCACTCTGTTGAGGTTCCATATACGATAATCCTGTGTTTTCACAGCATTGTTAAAAACTTTGATGACTAAGATAGGCTTTAGATACTTGGTAGTATTACCACCAAGAACACCAGGGCGTTTAATGGCCACCCAATCTCCCACCTTTACCACAGTTTTCTTTACAGATTTCCTTGAATCAAAATACCTTTTCCTTTGCATAGCTTTGAGCTCCTCTCTCGACTGCACTTCCTCACTACTAAAACCTTGATCTTTACCATTAAAAATGCAATAGTTATTAACCCAAGAAGGTTCGAGACGAGTGTTTGGGACTCTACCACAAAAGAGTAAGAAAGGAGTCTTTCCAGTGGTGGAATGGGGAGTCAACCTGTACTCCTCAATTTTTTTGAGAACTTCACCTTTCCATTCAAGAAATAAGGATTTTGCCTAAGGTAATGGTCTCTTTCAGTACTCTGTTAAATCTCTCTACCATTCCATTTCCTTCAGGATGATAGAGAGCACTAGTTTTGTGAGAAATACCATTGGAAGAAAGAAACTCCTCCATTTCCTTGGAGACTAGCTGGACACCATTATCAGATAAGATTGACCCTGGAATCCCCTCCCTGGAAAACAATTCTTTCAAACATTTAATAACACTTCCAGTATCAATGCTAGACAAGAAGAATACCTCCGGCCATCGAGAGTACATATCAATTATTACCAAAAGAAATACTTGAGAACCACTATTGTGAATGGGACCCAAGATGTCCAATGCAACATCTTCCCAGGGGCGTTTAGGACATCTCCTCAACATCATGGGTTGTACCCTAGGAGACTTGGACTTGTCACTTAAAGTGCACGGAACACACTCACGTATTTCTCTCTCTATGAACTTGTCCATCCCAGGCCACCAGTACGTTGTGCGTAATCTCTCCTTAGTTTTAGTGATTCCAGAATGCGTGGCATGAGCTAAATCCACTAACTCCTTCCTGAGACTATTAGGAGGAATTAATCTAGTACCACGAAATAGTAATCCCTTATCAACAGACAGTTCATGTCTCACATACCAAAAAGGTCTAGTGGATTCTGAACCTACTCTACCACTTACCCAATTACCTTGAAGCAAAGACATTACTTCAATTAGAGTGGCATCCTGTTCAACTTCTCCACACCATCTATCTTCTGTTACATGCCCTTGATCCAACACACACACCTAGTCATTACCTGTACCTACATCATCACTTTCACAATCCTCAAAGGAGACAAGGCGTGAAAGAACATCTGTAATCTTGTTCTCTACACCTGGGATGTATTTAAGAGAAAATGAATACTCTTGTAATCCCATGATCCACTTAGTAATGCGACCCGAAATCAAGTCCAGACCCTTTTTATCAAAAATCTCAACTAGAGGTTTGTGGTCTGTTCTAACTTCAAAGTCTACACCCCACAAACATTTCTTTAATTTTTTTATCGCCCAGAAAACAGCAAGGGATTCTCTTTCCACCACAGAATAACGTGTCTCTGGGTCTCTTAAACCTCGAGGCAAGAACATGATGGTCTTCATACCCGATGAACTCTGCTGTTGCAGTACTGCACCCAAGCCCTTCTCACTAGCATCCGTGGTAAGTATTGGCTTGAGCCTCGTGTCGAAACTCTGCAGAGAAGGAGCATTCTTTAAACTTACTTTGATACATGAAAACTCTTTTTCACATTCAGTTGACCAATTATAACACACACCTTTTCGCAATAAAGATCTCATATTTGTTGTCACCTCAGCAAAATTTCTTACAAATTTCGCATAGTATTCAACCATGCCTAGAAATTTCATCAATTCTTCTTTGTTGGATGGGGACCTCATATTTTGAATTGTATCCACCAGTTCTTCTTTCGGTTTAACTCCACTCCCAGTTATGTTGTGACCTAAGTAATTTATAGAATCTGATCGAAATTTCAATTTTTCCATTTTTATGGTAAGGTTACACTCACATAAGCGACAGAGAACAGATTTCAATCGAGTATCATGTTCACACAAATCATTAGCAAATATAAGTATATCATCTTGATAGATGCAGACCCCAGGCAAATCTTTTAAAACACCTTCAATGACACGCTGGAACACTGAAGAGGCTGACACAAGACCAAAAGGCATCCTTATGAACCTAAAGGTACCAAAAGGCGTGATAAATGCTGTTAAGTCTCTGCATGATTGTTCCAGTTCTATCTGATGATAGGCTGATGTTAAGTCAATTGTACTAAACACTTTTGCTCCTCCCAACAAAACAAGTAGTTCATTTATGTTTGGAAGCGGATATCTATCCACTATGACATTCTTGTTCAGTTGGCGCAAGTCTATGCATAAACGTAAATCTCCGTTGGGTTTGCGCGCGGCGACCACCGGAGCTAACCATTCGGTGCCTTCTACTTCTTCTATTATACCATTCTTTTTAAGTTTATCAATCTCCTTCTCCATATCATCCCTAACAGATAATGGAACACTTCTGACCTTACAGCAAACAAGAATTGAATTGTCTTTTAACTTAATCTTATGTTGGTAACCTTTTAGACATCCCGAGCCTTGTTTAAACACTTCAGGAAATTCTTTAGTGAGAGCCTGAACAAATTCATCATTTCCAGACTTCTCGACAACAGACAAGTTATCCCTAATAAGAATAGGAGGATCTGAATTGGGATCAAGATATACTCCCAAATCACCTTGATGCAATCAACTGATAATACTGTCTCCCTTTTTAGACACATAAATCTTTCCCGCAACCAAGCTGTTTTTGTACTCAATCGTCCCCAAGAAGTATCCATGTAACTTAATTGGTTCACCACCATAAGCCAAGGGAATGATGTCAGGTTTGAGAAAATTGATTTTGTTTTTAAGTTTAGAATTATAAAATGCATTCGAAATAATAGTTATTTTTGCACCCGAATCAAACAGGACTCTCGTAGGTTCACCTTCAACAAGAATTTCATCAAAGGGACAGTTTTTTTTATTTGTTGAACTTTGAATTTGAACAACAATTTGTCCACATTCAAAATCGTCAGGACTAGAATCAGAATTATTCTCTTCCTAATGCTCTACTTTTTTCACTCTGAGTGCAGGCTTAGTTCTACATACAGATGAAAAATGCCCTTTCTTTTTACATTTAGAACATATATGATTCAATGCAGGACATTTCCTATCATTGGCTAAATGACCAGGTCTATCACACCTATAACATTTCAAAAGCACCATATTGTCATTACTTCTACCTCTCTCTATATTATATTTTCCCTTTTCTTTTACTTGAGATTTAAAACCTTTGTCCTTGACCGATTGAACTTTATCATCCTTTACTTCCTCTTTTTTGATAACAGCCACACACTTTAAAGAATGTTCAATCCTTTTAGCAACACTGAGAACCTCCTCAAGAGTAGGTTCATTACGCATCCATAATTCCTCCCTCACCTTATCCATGTTGCAGCCTAACATAAATTGATCTCGAATGTGTTCATCAGCTAGGTTTTCAAACTTGCATGACGAAGCAAGCTTTCTCAGGTCAGTCACATAACTTTCTACAGTTTCACCATCCCTTTGTGACCTTTTGCCAAAATGATATCCTTCTAATATTGTGCTTATTTTAGGAAGATAATGCTTGTCCAATTTGTAAATAGATATCTCATACTCATTCAATCCATCAGCTTCCGAAGCAGATAATTCTGGTAGGTGATCGAAAACATCTTGTCCTTCAGAGCCAAGGCAATGAAGGAGAAGGGATGTTTTTCTTTCTGCACTTAAAGAAGCCCCACAAACTCTGACATATCTCTCAAAAACTTTCTTCCATTTTTTCCACCTAATGGGAGGATCACCAGAAGAAGCAAGAAAGAAAGGAGCTGCAGTTACATTTTGCATAGCGTTAAACATGTGATGACTATTACTTATGAGATGCAATATAACAAAGAAATTAAGTTAAAGTATGTTAACATACTATTTCTGAAACATTTTTGACAAATAATGATAATATCACAGTAAAAATAAAAGTAGGTGTGCGTGTCACCGGAATGACACGCTGATAAATTGCCGAAAATGATTGTCAGAATACCAACCAGTAATGAAGCATCAGGCAATACCTTGAATGAACAACGAAGCTGGATGTGGCGCTCCAATTAAATAATGTGTTGCTGAATAGCGTGCGAATCGCAGAGGAGATAGGCAATCCGCATAGGCAAACAAGATGAGTGTTCGTGACACAAGGTAATCGTATAGAGCTCCGATTGAATAATGTGCAGTTGAAAAGCATGCGAATCGCCGAAAAGATAAGCAATTCACATATGCAAACAAAGAAATGTTGGTTGCTAAGCAACAACAAGAGCCGCAAAGATGGCCGCTACGTATCTAGACGTGCGTGATGGCGCGTAACAGATGACGGGGTGCATCAGAGACCGCGCATTAGAGCGGAACACTCCGAACACAGGTCGTAGAACTTGGCAGCAAAGAGCAGAAAATTCGATCCTCGTGTAAGGTAAGACAAACACGCCAGGAATGTTTTCATTCAAACTTTAACTCACGTTGGTTACCAGAAAGGCAGTTTGGTAGTTACGAATTTCAGCAGTTGGGTCAGCACACGTAGAATATAAACACCTTAATAAAAACATAAGGATGAGCCCACATCGATATTTTTCCCACTCAATTAAATCAATTTCAGAGGGTATATGTGGCGAGGCTCCCAATCCAAGTTTAAATTTGAAAGGTATTAGAGTGCAGAGTCCCAGTATTGAAAATCCCACTTGCCAAAGTATGCGTGCCTGTTAGAAATTCCGTTCTTGAATTAAAGATTACTTTCCTCTATGGGAATGCCCAGTAGGGAGTCTTGAAAGAGTCTATGACTCAATGAACGTTTAAAAGTCAATGAAAGATCTCTCACCTTTACCAGTGAATTTGCATTTGGGAGAGAAAGCTTTCTTTCCTTGTGTTGGGATCCTCTGAAGCTGCCGACTATGCCAATGTAGCATTCAGGATAAAAGACAGCAAACTTCTGGAAGTTGCAGTTGAAGTTTATTCACATCAAAGGATCCCATTCACCAGCTGAGCAGGCAGCACCAACTGACTTCACATCTCAGCATTCACTTAGCGACAACTCTATGACATATAACCATTCTAATCAATTATGTATCTGGAGCATACAAGAACAGTGGATAGTAAGAACAATAACCATAGAGAATAAAACTAAGAGATATCACAGTTGCCTTTTAAAAAATGTCTCAGGCCTGCCACTGCAGCCTGTAGTGAACTTTTAAGCTGCCATTTTGACCTGGCAAATTAAACCTTTGAAAAATCAAAAAATCAAAGGAGGGAGTGAAGAGGAAAAAGGTAGAATCGTCCTCCTCTTGATACTGTTATCCAACATAGGGATTCTACCATGTATTATGTGAATATATATGCACTCATGTGTGTGCTGCTATTTTTATTTTTATTTTTATTTTAAGTGTCTAGTCATACGTGAAAAATGGTGCAAAAGGATCTGAGCTCCTTTTCTCAATTTGTGGGAAGGGCAATGTTTCAAAAATTGTAAAATACCCCTCACACACTGAAACCTGATTCAGTGTCATGCTTCATCATTGGGGTCTTCCCCGCCCCTCTACGGGACGGGCGTGCTACGACTTACGTAGACGCAGGAGCCCTTTATTCAGTGATTGGTGAGTATGTGTAGTGCGTGGGATCGTGAAAAGAAAATGTGAGATGGTTAAAAATTCTCTGGCTAGTGGAACAAAAATACTTTATTGTCTTCCCTGGCTGAGAATAGTAAAAGTGTGGAGGTGTAGATGGTGTACTATAATGAGTCACCTCCTACAAGGTCGACATGTTTCAGAAGCCATCCCCTTGGCTTTCTTCCTCAGGACCAAAAAACCGATCCCTGTTACACCTCAATGGGTGATAGAATAAATGTACATATGCCTGATAGTCACAAACACTGTCCTTTGTTCTCTGTTATGGGAGTAGAAAAATATACCACTTGTATATCTTAAGAACCTGAAAAGAAAAATATTTTGAATAAATCATGGCTTTCATCATTTATCTTTATCTATTCACATCACCATCACGTTGAAAGTTTTAAGCTTTTTTGTGATATATTTCTCTTGTGCAACCCTTTTGTAGGTAATGGTACCATTTGGTAAGTATCCTCTACTCATAAATCATCTGAAAGAACACTCCTTGTGATTTCTAGTGCCCAGTATCACATTTATTCAACATTCTTTCATACATATGTATCTCCTTGCAAGATACATTTTATGTTACAATACATTCATACATAAAGGAAATATTTGTACACTCCTATTGTGCCCCTAAAAGGTTACAGATTGATGTTCACAGCAACTGAGCACTCGCATTCATACTCCCATGATGAGCCTTGGAAAAAATGGGAGATGTTTGGTAAAAGTCTGTGCACTCGTCCTTTTTAACTGTGATCTCATGGTGTGTCTTTTTATATAAAAAATGGTATTCATGCTCTCAAAAGGACGTGCCATAATAATACATACTTTAAAATGTAATCGTTATCGCTCCATGAGCTCACACGAGCGGTGTTGGGCGCCTTCAAATAGACACTGTAGGTATTTTAAAAGAACAGAAGGAAAAAGAAGGTTTTAACGCCAGGGTCGTTTTTAAACAAACAAGCGTGGTCTCTTTGGCCTTTTTAAGGACATGCCATTGTCCTACTTACATGCTGGAAGGAGCGCGATCACCAAAGGAAGTACCTTCTTGTGGCTCGTCGGAACCTAACTGAGGTTTGCCAGAGCCCGGTGTTTTATAGTGCAAGGAGGCATGCTTGATAGGAAACAGGTGTGGCTGGAAACACTAGACCTTGAAATTTTAAAGATGGCTGCCGGTAAATGGACCCAAAACAGAGTTCATTTTGATCCACTTCCTGTTGGAACGATTAACACTGAGTCGGTTGGAAAAAACACTAGACCTTGGAATTTTTAAAGATGGCCGCCGGTGAATGGACCCAAAACAGGGTTCATTTTGATCCACTTCCTGTTGGAATGATTAACACTGAATCGGTTGAAAAAGCAAGCATATATTTGTTTGTTTTGAGGCTTATTTTGGAGGAGTTTCAAAAGGCAGCCAAATGGAGGTTGAATTTAAAGGCATTATTAAACAAAAAGAAAAACAAATTGTTGCGCTAGAGATGCCCGGATGGAGTCATCGCAGACGTGCATTTATGTATGTGGGTTTTATGAAAAAACACGGGGGGCAAATTAGAAAACCTAATGGAAAAAAAGTTAAAGAATAAATCCCAGCAATAAAACGCTAGAGGCTGGAAAAATATTTACTGGAAAAAAAATGTTGTCAGAGGATAAGGATTGAAAAGCAAAAACCATGTATATTTACAAATAGAGTGTGTGTACACTCAGGTTTCCAAAATTATAATTTCTCTAAAAAGAGGAAAAAGAGGAAAAAAAGGAAAAAAGGGGGGAAAAAAGGAAGAAAACCAGTTTCCAAAGGCATAAACCTCCTCTTTGTTCAGTATTAGTTACGGGGTGATTGTAGTACTGTATACTCCTTATGAGTCTGGCAACTTTTGGTTGATCATTAATTGCCAGGGGATTCCTGTGTTAGATTTTGTATACATCAGAGCTGGTTCCAAGGAATCTCATCGTTCAGGCCTTTCTCATGAGTCCTCAAACGGAACACTCCACCGTTGTTCTTTTCGAACAAATACCTTTCGTTTTGGATTTGTTCGATTACTGTCCACGAAAGATCTTCCCACTTATGATCTTTTTCCAGAAAATGGGCTGCCATTTTGGTGGTACTCTTTTGCATTTAATGTTACTTTTGTGTTCCCCTATCCTTACCTTGACAGGGCGTGTGGTCATTCCTACGTATTCCAAAAGACACGGGCACGTGTTCAGATAAACCACATTTTTTGAATTGCATGTTGTGAATCTTCTATGGACCCATTTGGTTCCATCATGGAACAAGATTTCTTTGCTTTTTTTAGTTAGTTTGCACACATTGCACATTCCACAGGGATGATGCCCAGAGATTGGGGGCATTAAAGTGGTTTGCATTGTCTGTTCTTCTCTTCTTTCTTTTGGTCTGGTGTGTACCACTAAATCACGGATACTCTTACCTCTTCTATGAGAGAAGATAGGTTTTGGTAGATTGATGCTTCCACTGTTGAGGATTCGCCAGTGTTTGTTTACTATTTTTGTGTTTCCATTGGAGTTTGTGTTGAAAGTTGTTATACATACTCGTGTGAGCTCATGGAGCGATAACGATTACATTTTAAAGGATGTATTATTATGGCACGTCCTTTTGAGAGCATGAATACCATTTTTTATATAAAAAGACACACCATGAGATCATAGTTAAAAAGGACGAGTGCACAGACTTTTGCCAAACATCTCCCATTTTTTCCAAGGCTCATCATGGGAGTATGAATGCGAGTGCTCAGTTGCTGTGAACATCAATCTGTAACCTTTTAGGGGCACAACAGGAGTGTACAAATATTTCCTTTGTGTATGAATGTATTGTAACATAAAATGTATCTTGCAAGGAGATACATATGTATGAAAGAATGTTGAATAAATGTGATACTGGGCACTAGAAATCACAAGGAGTGTTCTTTCAGATGATTTATGAGTAGAGGATACTTACCAAATGGTACCATTACCTACAAAAGGGTTGCACAAGAGAAATATATCACAAAAAACCTTAAAACTTTCAACGTGATGGTGATGTGAATAGATAAAGATAAATGATGAAAGCCATGATTTATCCAAAATATTTTTCTTTTCAGGTTCTTAAGATATACAAGTGGTATATTTTTCTACTCCCATAACAGGGAACAAAGGACAGTGTTTGTGACTATCAGGCATATGTACATTTATTCTATCACCCATTGAGGTGTAACAGGGATTGGTTTTTTGGTCCTGAGTAAGAAAGCCAAGGGGATGGCTTCTAAAACATGTCGACCTTGTAGGAGGCGACTCACTATAGTACACCATCTACACCTCCCAACTTTTACTATTCTCAGCCAGGGAAGACAATAAAGTATTTTCGTTCCACTAGCCAGAGCATTTTTAACCATCTCACATTTTCTTTTCACGATCCCACGCACTACACATACTCACCAATCACTGAATAAAGTGCTCCTGCGTCTACGTAAGTCGTAGCACGCCCCATCCCGTAGAGGGGCGGGAAGACCCCAATGATGAAGCATGACACTGAATCAGGTTTCAGTGTGTGAGGGGTATTTTACAATTTTTTGAAACATTGCCCTTCCCACAAATTGAGAGAAGGAGCTCTGATCCTTTTGCACCATTTTTCACGTATGACTAGACACTTCAAATAAAAATACAAATAGCAGCACACACATGGGTGCATATATATTCACATAATACATGGTAGAATCCCTATGTTGGATAAAATTAAACCTTTGGCCAGGCATAAACCTTCCTTTTCAAAATGTATACGTCACTCCTAAAGTAGGCCCTGAAGGCTCAGAGTGCAGGGTGCATTGCATTTAAAAAGTAGGACACATGTTTAGGTTTTACATGCCCTAGCAGGGAACAACTCCTGAAATTATTTTTGACTGCTGTAAGGCCTATCTCTCCCTTTCACTAACACGGAGTCACCATAATACATTTAATAAGTGAGTTCTTTGGATTCGGAGGAGATAGAGAAATGCTGCTTACACTCAAATTAATTATAATTTAAAACCCTCTTTAATGGTAAAGTTGGATTTTAGGTCACAATTATCATTTTGAAAATGCAGTTTAGGCCCTCATACTATCAGACATCAATAGGTGTAACACTCGTCTTACTGTTTTCCAAGTATTTTTCATGCAGTAGTTTGACAACCAAAGAAAAGTTGAGCTAATGCATTGTACTTTTAAGGATATACATTGTATCTCTCGCCCAGAGAGAATCCACTTTAAAGTTTGCTGTGTGATCTGGCGTGGCCAAGCAACATGGATGACAGGACATAACCCTCCCGAGCTCCCCGGCCTTCCTTTAAATCCTTCCTCATCCTACCTGGAATGACGGTGACTCTGTAATCACTGCATTCATCCAGTGCTTCCAGCTAGCTGAATCCTGCTGCAGACAGGACTGAGGACCACGTGCTGATGAGTCTACCCTCGGATGCTGCCCAGAGGCCAAAACGATCAGGCTTAGTCTCGCCTCCTGGGCACTCAATATTGTGCTGGAAGTACTTAACCGCAGTAGGGCTGGAGTGACACAAGAGCCCGCCCAACAAGCCTGACAGTGCCTAAAGCCAAGGGACCCCACATGGAGTGCAGCCCTGCCCCATTGCAGTGTGGTCCACATGGCCTATCGTGGCCTCTGCACTCTGTTCGGTGCCTCCACTGGATTTGGTAGCTCATTCTGCAGGGGAGTTGAGCGACACATCTGACACATGCAGTGATGCCAATCCTCCGGGAGAGGCTGTGGAATGCCTCCTGCTGCACACCCAGAGGCCCAACGCTCTTGCTGCCCATGAGGATCAGGGGGAGCTAGGGTTGATGGCTGCCATGTTACATCCCCTCTGGAGAGATTCTCTGCCCCAGACCGAGGACAAGGGTCCCGCTGGAAGAACTGAGCCTGTCTGCTGGGGGGCGGAATTGGAGGGGCCATTGTCTAGGTGAGCAGGACAGCCCTGGCACAGCCTGACACTTGGCCTTAGGATGTCCTGAGAGTGTGGCTCCCTCACTGAGCTGCAGACACTACTGGCTGCTGGCCGATTGGTGCACACTTGGCCACCTCTTTCTGGACACTGATGATATAGGGGCCATCTCACACCACTGGCATTGTGAAGGCACAGTCTTGCAAATGGCTGACCAGCTGCCATGCTGATCTCCTGGGACCCTCCTTGCTGTTGCTCTATCATTTTGTAACTCCACTGATCAGGCCTGCAAGGTGTCCCATGGTGAAGGAAAACGGTGCACGTGTGGCAGAAAAGATGAAAATGGATCAATTTGCCTCTACTATGGCAAAACCCTCCCCACAGAACCCATCAGAAGGGTCCTCGGGAGCGTAGATTCTGTCTGCCAGTGAAAAATTAAGTCACACATTGGAGTCCAAGAGAGACACCATTTTCCTAGAAGTCAACCTCTTACGCACCAACTTACGGAAGGTCAATGAGAGAGCAAACCAAATGGAGGAAACAGTGCAAGTGATGAAAACTGAGGTGACTGACCTGCAAACAAAATGCATACTTTATAGCTCTGGCCCACCAGCTAGATACTGGGGTTGAGGATGCAGAAGGATGGGCGTAGAGATGTGACCTGCATTTTATGGGCCTCTAGGAAGGGATGGAGGGACAGCAACTGGAACAATTAGTGGAATCCTGAATAGACAAGATTCTTCACCACACAGATCCTTCCCTATTCTTCATAGTTGAGAGGGCACACAGAGTGCTCATTCTTCCCCTTCCGCTAGGGTCTCTGCCTAAAGCACTCATTGCCAAGATCCCTAACTACAGAGACAGGGACATTATCCTGCAAAGAATCAGGGAGCTCCCCGGCATCAGGTACGAGGTGGCAATTGTTTGGATCTTTCCAGACTATACCCAGAGGGTACAATACCTGAGATGCTCCTTTGAGCCAGTCAAGCAAAAACTTAGACACATGGGTCTTCAGTACATTCTCCTGTTTCCCCACCAAACTCCATGTTTTTCATGATGGGAAGTCACACTTTTTCGGCAGATCTGGGACTTGTTGGAGGTGGGTGATTGCACCAGGGCGCACAGACTCGCTGCTCAGGCCCCCACCACTATCTGCCCTACACCTTGTTGACATCGCTCTGGCTCCCTTCGCAGACAGAGGCTATGGAGCGGGCAGGCTCGAGCAGGACGGTGGCCGATGACAATGACAAACTGAGGAAGAAGGCAAGCTTGCTGGAGTGCTTCTCCATAGGTGCCTCCAGACTGGAACAAGATTGGTGTCAGGAATCGGCAGGGGTGTGTGGTTAGGATTCCGGTTGAGGTGGGCATTCTTTAATTCTCTTTGCGGGTGGGGAGCTGTAACCCTTCCTCCTGCACAGTGACAGACCTTCGGGTATCTTTGTGGGGCTCATGATGCTGATGGGGCCTCTTCCTGGGCAAGGCTGTTACCTGTAAAGCTGAAATATATATATATTGGTCACAGCCTGCGCTACTCTGGCTGTGCGATCCTCCCAGTACTTGAGCAGGTTCCTATCGGACCACTCTCAGCTATTGCTGGAATATACCTTGGGCGGCCTCCGGAACACCTTACTTGTGGAGACTCCATATAGGACTACTTGTGGATCCCAAACTGAACAAACTGCTTGCTGGCTGATTGCCCATGAAAATTAGTATCCTCCAACTCTGGCACTGCATGCTCCCAATGCACACCAGTGGCTATAAACAGAACATTGTCAGAGCGTCTGCAGTGGATATATAGGAAGGGGACCAGGTATATCCTGATCATGAAGACACGTTATCTTATTTCCATTGTTTTTCCAAGGCTCAGTGACCCCCACAGGGCCTCACACTGGAGGAAATGAGGAAAGGACTGAAATTGATGCCAAAGGTCAGAGCTCCTGGAAGTGATGGGTTGACCACAGAGTTTATTAGACTTTCAACTCCCAGTTTACAGAAATATTACTGGAGACTCTCCAAGACAGAATTAACAAGCGAGTCCCTACTAGATACTATGTACCAAAAAGAAGTTTTTCTAAGTACCAAAAAAATATATATATATATTGTGCCGGTATTAAGAGAATAACAATAATTATATCATCACAGTGAGTCAGAATCAACATACAAAAAATACAATAAAAATGTAAAAATAACTAAAATTCACATGGACATATGTCAAAATAAATATTTATTAACATTGTTATACGTAGTATATTTGCATAAAAAGCTTAAAAAACATTTCATTGTTATATACAATCAATCTAAAAACAAATAACTTGAAAACAGAGTTTCCAAACTTCTTTTTGGTACATAGTATCTAGTAGGGACTCGCTTGTTAATTCTGTTTGAACTTTCCCTGTCCCTGATTGGACCTGTAGGGTGTCTCCCTTGTGTTTATTGACTCTCCAAGACACACTTCACTTTGGGCTCCTGCCATCTATGATGCGGTAGGGTGTCATATGCATGATGCTGAAACCTGGGGGGCACTCTACGGAACCCTATTGCCCATTAAACATGATTAACTCCGACACAAAAACACACTTTAAGGCTTTGGCCACTAGACTAAGATTTAGCCCGGTAATTGGTGGTCTGGTGCCCGAAGACCAGTGTGGCTTTGTCCCTGGCCTTAACATGGCAATGAACATACAGCCCTTGAAACACATACTTCACTTCGTGGTGGATAGAAACTAGGAAATGTCTCTTGTAGCCGTGGACTTGGAGAAGGCTTTTGATACTCTTAACTGGGCCTGTCTGTGGAAAGTTATCTGTTGCATGGGTTTTGTACCGGGATTCTGTAAATGAGTGGGTTTCCTGTATGGGGAGCCCATTGCCAGAGTCCACACTGGTAAACCTGTCTCGGACAGTGGGAGGGTCAAGTGAGGAACAGGTCAGGGGTATTGTCCTGTTCTGGATTGGTTTCTCTTCACAGCACTGGCAAGCCTAACACTCTGCATAAACGATAGAAACTGGCATAAGGCTATTAACTCATCTTCATTTATTCCTCAGTTCTTATACATGGCCTACTGACGTGGAGCTACTCTCCACACATCCTCTTCTCTCTGCTTCCCTCGATGTAGTGAGAGGGAAAACTAGTGCTTCCTATCTCCTCCCACGAAGTTTCCTGGCATCTCATTTCTGTCCGGGCCAGTTAGACCGCTGACATACTTATATAACAATGTCCTGTCCTAGAGGAGATGACAGGTGCTATCTCTCCCTATTAGTGGCTCCTGTCAGAGATGGAAGAATGGGCAATTGTTGTTGAGGAGGTCTCTTAACTCTAGACCTCAATTGGATTCTGGACCTCTCTTCCCATGTCTGTCATGGGCTGAGTGTCAATACCAAAAATGGTGGTTTTCCCACGCTGTCTATACAGACTGCAAAACTCCCTTTGACCTGTCAATTTGTCCACATTTAAAACATTGGCTAGTTTATTAGTTGCTTTGATCTGGGCTGGCAAGAGGAGTAGTGCAGCCCTATTAAAAAAGGATGTGGAGGAGGAATGTCTAGGGCTCCCTGACCTGGATGGATGTTTGCTACTAAGCATCACATATTCAGCACACATCTAAATTGGTAGCTGAGGAAGATAACTGGGAGTGGCATCTGTCAAAGGGAGCTTACAGAGAGAAGTCCCTTCTGGAGTTGTTCATGAGGGGCAGTTGTATCCAAAAGAGTACCTGTACATTATAAAACAGACTAGAAGTGTCTGGGAGCAGATCACAAAGAGTATTCTCCTCTGGTGCCTACAACCTTTCAAACGTATAACTGAGGTAATGGTGATGTCCCTGTGGTGGAAGAGGGTATGTGATACATTCGGGGACTTATATCCCAGGGAGAAATTCCTCTCAATTCATGGAAGCATTTGGGATGGGTCATGGACACTTCCTGCAATATGCTAAATTAGCAGGAAGAAGTCTGCACTGGGTTCCTGACTGCCTCAGCACACACAAGGAGTCTTGAGGTGATTTTGCAACTGGATACGTCCTGTCACGCAATTACACACATGTACAGGGCACTGCAGCTCGACAGATAAAAAAGGTAATTAAAGCCTGATCTGCATGCATGAGATTGATGACCAGGATGTGGAATACTACCTGTGCTCAGGTATGAGAGGTTGTGGGTAATGTGAGATTCAAGATGCTCAAATTAACTCCCTCCACTGAACATATTTGGTGCTGGTAGTCCTAGGTAAGATATACCATGGGAGAACTGCCTCCTGCCTCAGGTGCCACGTGGCGAGGGCTTTTCTCCATCAAGCATGGGCTACCCCCCATATCTGTTCTGGGAAAATGTGTTCTCCACCCTGGTGTTGGTCACAGGCATTCCACTGGAGCTAGGACCCCTGCGGGGTCTACTGAGGGTGTCATCAGGATGAGAGGGAGGAAGGTGCAACACAAGTTCCTGAGATTGACGTTTGTGTTTGCACACAAGAATGTGGTGGGAGGGTGGACAAGCTCTGGGGCCCACAATATCTCCTTGTGGCAAAGCGATGTGTTAGAGAGGTCAATAGCGTAGGAGAAGTACATTAAACTAGTCAGGAAAAACAATAAAGTGTTGATGGCCTGCAGACTTGTTGGGAGCTTCTAGATCATTTTGTGGAGAGAGATGAATCAAGGTGAAATCTCCTGCATGAAGGTGACTCTAGGCAAGCTCATAACTACTGTGCCTCTTTTGACTGAAGCTGTCCCTCTCCCAAGTTCCCACCCACAATGCATTGCTTAGGGGTGGGCACATGATAAAACACACGTAGGAAACTGATCTGGGAAGATGGGCGGAATGTCGGCAACTTGGTATACAGTGATCTTCTTCTGGAATTGTGGGCCTGATTATGATAGCGGTGAACCCGCCATCGGCAGGCTGCCGGTGGCGGGTTCACCGCCATCGTGAGGCCAATTACTGCCCGCCAGATTGTGATGGCGGGCGGAAAGCCCGACTGCCACGGGTCCGACAGAAGCAATTGTTACGATTGCCTGTCGGACCGCCCCCCATCCCCACAATGGTGGCGGTGCCTGGCAGACATCGTCCGCCAGATTAGGATGCTGGATTGCCGTCAGCCTTTCCATGGCGGTTCACCCGCCATGGAAAGGCTGGCAGGATTGTCTTTGGGGGCCCATTGCGGGCTCCCCTGGGCAGGGGCAGTTTTGATTTGCACTTGGGGGTCACCATAGCATTTCCCTGCACCATGTGGCAGGCACCGCGTGGTGCCTGCCACGTTGTGCAGGGAAAAGCAAAACCTGCCTTTTTAGCATTGCAGCGGGTGCTGCCGCCAGCAGCACCCGCCGCAATGTTAAAAATGCCTTTTTGTGCCTGCCGTGGTGGCAGACGCAATGTAATATCAAATGTGGGACCGCCGCCTTATAGGCGGGCGGTCCCCATCACCAGGACGATGGCGGATGGATAGCAGTCTGTCCACCAGCGTAATCAGCCCCTATGTTCTTATGAAGACTTGGGGGCTATTAATGAATTCGTTACAGAGAATTGCTGTCTTCGAATTTCCTACAGATGTTCTTTGTGACTGGATTTCTTATTGTTTCTGCTGTTGTACATTATGATGAAATGCAATAAAGAAATTTTATTTAAAAAAAAGCTTGCTGTGTGAAATGCATCACACTTCAACTGAGAAAATTTGACTACCTGGCATCTTAACACAATGCATCTGGTGGCACAACCAGGAGCACATCCCTTGCCAGATTGGAAATCCAAACAACTTAGCTAAAAGAAAATACACCCAAAGAATCTTTTCTGCTTATGGAATATGACTCAGTAATGACTATGCTTTACACCTTAGAATATTTCCAACATTGATATTATTCAGGAAAGAACCACAAGCCTACCTCTTCATTTCTAGACACTATTATCTAGACACATAAACCACAAAATGGCTGCCGAGTAGGAGCTATCTGCTGGAGCTCCCGGGTTTGGGGATTACCGAAATCGGTAGTTATCCCCTGGATTACCCAGCCATCCGAATACGAATACAACGTAAATAATACTGTAAGCTTGTTACCGTCTACTGCGATCTTTGAAGACCCGTCGAGCCCGCTCCGGGTCCATCTCTCCGCTCTTCGCCTGAACTGAGCCACCCGATCCTGGCTTGATGATTCTACTGGTGGGCTTGCCATCCCGGACTCGAGGTGACCTCCGGTGATATGAAACTTCCCTCTCTGCTGAATCTGGGATCCAGGCCGTCCGGAATCCGCCCCACAGTCGTGGACGATCCCAGCTGGGTCTTGATTGGGAACATGAAACGATCCCAGCTGGGCAGGATCGTTGAGGATTGAAGGAGATCCGACGTCTTGCTCCCCACTGCCATCCGTGATCGGGTTTTTCAGGAGTCCGCACTGCAGACGGTGTCCAGTGTCGTTTCCTCCTCCGCCTAAGCACTTTGAGGTGGCATCGTCCGGACAGCGATTGCTCCGCTCCACTGCGTCCTGAATCTCACTGGAAGCATGAGCGTTTCTGTCCCTGGCTGGGCCCAAAATGGCGACCTTCCCGGCCACCGACCGCCTGGGCTGGGAACTCCCGCTGACTCTCCTTTCCTGGTGAGCCTTTTGAACTCGCCCTGCTACCGGAACTTCTTGACTGGACCGGCGACCTTCCCGGCCACCGACCGCCCGGGCTGGGAACTCCCGCTGGCTCTCCTTTTCCTGGTGAGCCATTGAACTCGCCCCGCTACCGGAACTTCCTGACGGGACCGGCACATTCAGAGCGCCCTGCTTTGTGTCCTCGTTGCCCACTACACAGGACCTACATCGGAGGCCCACACTCCCAGACGCTTTGACTCGGATCTTCCCCGCCACCGGGTACGTTGTGCCTTTGACCGCAGCTTCTCCCTTTGGAGCAAGCGCTCCTCAGTACTGCCAATGATGTAGCCCTTGACGATGATTGTCCCGGCCCCCGCACTCAGCGGCTTGGAACTCCCGCTGGTTTTCCACTCTCCCCGAGGGGCCGTGCGGCCTGGCTTGCCGCCGGAGCTCCTGGTGACTGGGTCTAATTACGGCCCTTTACCCCATCCGGCCACTTCAGCGGACCGAGACTTGACGTCGCCACCCCCCCTGAAACCCCAACCCAATTTTCAGCACACCACGAGACACGTCTCTCCATTTCTCTTGATCTCCCCATTAGATAGGCACACCTCACTCCGCCACGAGGGAGGACCCTGTTGGTGATTGTCTCGGTCCATCTCTGCTGCGACCCTCAGTTTTCGCCGTCCCGCTGTTGCGCCCTCCGCTTGGTTGTCTCCCCCACCTGAAACCCCGGTGGCCACTATTCTATGTTTTCTTAATGCTCAGCCCCACAAGATGGGGAAGATCCTCATGATCTCGCACTTTTAAATGGCGAACTAATACCCCAGCAATTTTAAATCTTGTTACGTTGGCCTCAACTGTTACGAGATCCTATCCTATGCTAAGATTCACCTCAAGCTACCGCTTGACTCTCCAGACTTGGCCTTATCTACTCCTTGCGGCCACACGACATTTCCCGTCCTATACTCTGAAACAAAGTATCTAAGCCCCCTGATGGCAATGTATTGACCCCCGCAGAGAGGCTGCTGCCGATCGCACTTTCTTTGACTTTTCTGCCGAAGTCAATGGATGCCTCTTCCTGGGCTGTGAGACCCCTCCCGTATTTCAACCCCTAGCAGCCACAGGACTCCCTCTTAAGTGCTCAATTGAACGCCCTTAGAGAGACTGCTGCAGTTCGCATCCCATATTCCTACCCCCAACAGTCACTGGACTCACTGGACATTTTCTTACACCTTGTGGACACACCGAACTACCCCGTTCAGATTCCACAATATTCGGTGACTATGATATATTATATTGTCTGCTGCTTGACAATTCTGCACAGTGGCATAATTTGATGCTCAGCTGAACTCTTGAGTCCTATTGTATGGTAATGTGTTGCTGTTAACTCCCAAATCACCCTTTGAATGTATTCTCTGTTTCTTATTATTTGAGAGAGAAAAAAAAAGAGAAAAAATCCCTGCGGAGACTCACTTGGAAATTGACCTGATTTACTGCACCAGACATCTCTCCTTTTGTAATCATATCACTTGTTACCTCTTTTTGTATTTTTTGTTATTTGCACAATTGTCACTTTTTCATCATGTAATGTAAGCGCTTGCATTTTAGATTATCCTCACTTGTAATTTTCTCCCCTTACTTCTACCCCTACATTCCCTTTCCAACTCTGAACTTCCTCGCCCATTTAGACATTCCACGCCCTCGCTAGCTTTGTTGCTGTCTTCTACTGATCCGCACGTACTTGCCGATTGTTTTATCCACTTGCTTGCAAACTTTGCTATTGGTATATTGATCTGTTCCATTTGTGCCTACTACCTATATATCTGATTTGCTCCACGCTGTCAATATAATTTTGATTATCTATTTGATCTGCTCCTTTTTCTGTCGATTTATAATTCCTCGCCTGTCTACCCTATTCCTTGTCTAACCCCCTTACTTCTGCCCCCCTCTCTCCCAGTGCCCCCCCTGGCTCACAATCCTCATCTCCTATTCTACCCACCATTTTCTTAACCTCCCTCTCCCCACTCTCTCTTCCTCGCACGTCTACCCAACATGCCCCCTCACAGCATTGACCAACACCCCAGGACCCTACTCTCTCCAAACATGGCCCCAACTCATGGATCATTCTCTACCCCCAATCTCTCCAAACATGCCAAGAAAAACTTCAAACATAAACTCCTTATCCGTAACCCTGAAACACTCATTGTTGATAACTACCTCAGCCTCACCTCCCCCATTATAACCAATTACATCTTTTACTCCAAACGTCCTTCCAAATGGAAAAGCATCTTCCTACAACACCTCCCAATCTCTAAATCAATCAAAATACCATATGGATTCAAAATATCCACCACTCCATCCCCAGCCTTTCTTGGTGATATTGATATCTCCATCTTCAAAACAGGTAACATCCTCATACAAGCCACGGTATCACACCTTTCCATCTTCGAACACCACTTCAGCATTATGTCTCTCCGCCTTGACCACTCAGCGCCTAACACTCCTTCTCTCCTACTGAATAACACCCCTCCAACCTCTCCCTCCCCTCTTCCCCCTCACCTCACCTCCACCCGCAACCATCCAGTTAACACCAACCCCCAACAATCGACTTCACCATCACCCTCCCTGGTCCTCACTACTGTAAAGAGCATCCCCCAACCAACATTACCTACTTCTCATCCCCCTCTAATTTTCCTCTCTCCACCTAACACCCGGAACTCACACTCCTCAGACCCCTCCACTAAAAACGGTTGCCCCCAATGTAGGAAAGTGGGTTTCTGTTGCAGTAACCCCCCCACTTTTTGCCTGATAACTGATGCACTTTTCCTTGGTGTGCCCTGGATCCCTGCCAATCAGGTACCCAGGGCCTGTGTTCCTTCCCTAAAAACTGTACTCAGCCTAAACCCAATTGGCATCTCTGGCCACAGGTAAGCCCCTGGTAAATGGTACCCTAGGTACCCAGGGCACTGTGACCAGAGAAGACCCCTAAGGGCTGCAGCACTTATTGTGCCACCCTTAGAGGCCCTGTACCCTGACACACACACACTGCCCTTGCAGGCTGAGTGTCTTGGTGCAGAACAAAACAGAGAGTCGACATGGCACACATCCCTGTGTGCCATGCCCACAAACACACTGCCCTGGCATACCTCAGTCACCCCTCTAGCTGGGTGCCCTATGCCAGTGGTGAGGGCACAGGTGCATGAGCCCTGTGCCCCTACAGTACCCAGGCCCATTCCTGGGCACTGTAAGTGCAGGGCTGCCATTCCGAGTATATGGTGCTGGGAGGTCGTCAGCACGTACTCCACAGCACCATGATGGCTGCACTGAAGACTGAGAAGTTTGGTATCAAACTCCTCAGCACAGTAAACCCACACTGATGCCAGTGTGGGATTTACTGTAAAATGCACGTCAGAGGGCAACTTAGAGTTACCCCCTGAACCTAACCTACAATCCACGTCTTGTCTGAGGGGCTGCCTAGGCTGCCACACAGCAGACATGTTGCTGGACCCCTGGGTAGAGAGCCATCCGCTCTCCCGGGCCTGCAACAATGCACGTCCTGGGTGAGGTGCTAGGCCCCCTCCCCCAGGATGGGCAGGGGAAGCTTCAAAGGCATTCCGCCTTTGTGAGCTTCCCCAGACCACTTGCTGTACTCAGCAACTGGTCCCCACCGGTTCCTCCCCCATCCTGGTGGGAAGACTGGAGGGAAACACCAAGGGAGGAAAGGGGTGTGCCACCCTCTGCCAACCCCACCCCTCAGGTGGGGGAGGCGAGGTGAAGCACATCTCCGGGCTCTCGCCATCTTGAAGATGGGGAGCCCTGCCCAATCAGGACTAGGCTCCTGCCCCCTCCCACAGGAGAGTGGCAGGATAGGGGTGTACCCACCCCAGGGCAGGGACCCATTGGTCCCTGCCCTTTACCTACCTGTAACGCCCCTAAATCTAGTATTTAGGGGCACCCTGAACCTTCCTTCCTTAGATTCCCGCAACCTAAGAAGAAAAAGGACGAAAGAAGACGCCCAGCAGAGGAGACTGCAGAGAACAACTGACTTGGCCCCAGCCCTACCGGCCCGTCTGCAGTTTCCAGAGATCCTGCGCCAAAAATAGTCTTGTCCTGCAGCCAGCGACCTCCAGAACCCCAGGGAGGACTGACTGCCTTCAACAAAGACCGGATCTCCTGTGAACAGCAGCTCTGTTCAAAAGAAACACCAAACAAAGACTCCGAGCCTGCTGAGGAGAAAGAAACCCGACGCCTGGAACCACCACTGCACCCGTCGCCTACAGCCCGAGTTCAAGTGGCCCACCGGTCCCAGCGAGGTCCCCCAGCTCTCCAGAGTCCGAGTCCACCGTGGGTTGACCCCTCCAGGACTCCCCGACGTCGCCTGCAGCCTCTGCACGGAGAACCCCCAACCGCGAGTGGCCCGGTAAGGTGAAATCCGACCTCAAAGACACCCCTGCATCCAGACGCCCTGCGCCCTGGAGAAAGGAACCCGAGGTGCACCTACGTCCCCGAGCCCTCCAACTTACCTGCCCAGCTGTTGGTTCCTCCTGGAAGTCTTCCTGGACCGAGCCTGCAGCTGAAAACCAAAACCGAAAATTTCCATTGAAATCAACAGGGCACCCGACCTCAAAACAGCACTCTGCACCCGGCCGCCCTAGTGCCGCTGAGGGTGCCTCTTTGGTGCTAACTTGGTCCCCAACGTGCCCTGAGCTTAACCCTAGGAGCTTTGCTCCCACAACCCCGTGGCCTGCTTGCCAGCCGCCACCAACCGGAGTCCCCCTATCCTCCATAGGATAACATTGGGCCTCAACACTCTGCACCCGGCCGCCCCTAGTGCCGCTGAGGGTGCAACAACAGTGCATCACTGACCCTGGGAGACCCCTGAGTCTAACCCCAGAACCCTAACTCAAAAGACCGATTACTTACCTCGAGACCGATAACTCATTTTTCCTCATAGGATAACATGGACACTTTTTCTTCCAAAAAGTTTCTAAGTGTCGACTTTTGAAAACAAGAATATTCTTTAAAAATCGTACAGACTACCAAAACGTAATTACTTACCTGTTTTAAGTAAATGTCCCAGGGCTGAACCTAGGAGTCCAGCACTGGATTACAAAAGTAACGTTAAAAGTAACTTACCGGCGAATTGAATTTTCTTACATAGGGATCCATTGACTGGTTTTCTGTGAAATTTCTTCTAAGTGTCCACTTTTGAAATACCAAAATATTGCTTAAAAATCACAACAGTAACGAATTCCGAATTACTCACCTACTATCAGGAGAGACCTCAGTACTGCATCTTTTAGTCCAGTACCGACCATGAAAAGTAATTTTTACCGTACTTACCAGTAACTGGAAATTCCTCTCATAGGATATCATTGCCTGCTTTTTGTTGAAAAAGTTTCTAAGTGTCGATTTCTGAATCATACAAATATTCTTTAAAAATCGTACAAACTACAAAAACGTAATTACTTACCTGTTTTAAGTAAATGTCCCAGTGCTGAACCTAGGAGTCCAGCACTGGATTACAAAAGTAACGTAAACATACTTTGCTTGCAAACTGTATTTCCTTCCCTAGGATAACATTGGTAATTTTACCCAGAAAAGTTTCTAAGTGTCAACTTTTGAAATACAGTAATATTCCTCAAAAATCACTACCATAACCAAAACGCTTTTTCTCACCTGTTTACAGGAAGTGTCCCGGGACTGAATCCAAGATCCAGTCCCGTGGTTAGAAAAGTAATCCAAAAAGTAATCTATTGCATTTAACCAGAAATTTCCATTGAGCTCAATGTATAATTGTGTTTAAAATTGTGTTGCATATTGCAACAACTGTAACTATTGCATTCAAAAGTCTATTGCCAATTGAACAGTAGTTAACTAAAGCATCTCATTCTGAGAAAGTATATTTTGACACCCATTGTTGGTTCTAAAATAAAACAACTATATTTTTATATACAAACCATTGGCCTAGAGTTCAGTTCTTGAGTGTGTGGCTTCATTTGCTGACTGAGTGTGTACAACAAATGCTTTACACTGTCCTCTGATACTGCCTTACTGCTCGACCAAGCTACCACTTTAGAGAGTAAGGTTATATCTAACTTTAGCCTCTGCCAAACCTCTGGGGACTGTGGACTCTGTGCACACTGAACCTTACTTTGGTGCAGTATATACAGAGCCACTTTCTTACATTGGTGGATCAGCGGTGGGATACAAACTTGCATTGTTGGACTACTTGGTTACCATCTGATCACACGACAGAACTCTTAAATTGCCTTTAGAATTCTGATTTTTTCAAATTGGCATTTTTTACCAAATTACTAAAAGTCTTGTTAGGGCCTTGCTTAAGTCCCTTTAAAATTGTAGAAAATAAAAAGTCACTATAGTCAAGGGTAGAGGGGTTAGAACTTTTTGTTAGAATGTCTCAAGAAAACAACCCAGCTATTAGTGAAAATAATAATGACATACAGGACATGGTTGAGGAGCTCGACCTCACCCCTTATCTTCATTTGTCTTTCAAAGAGATAAGGTCCTTATGTAAACTTAAAAATATACCAATGGGCCAGCATCCAACCAAACAAGGGCTCCAGGAGCTCCTGGCTGAGTATGCTAAGGCCCACCCCTCTGAGCATGGTGATGACCACGCAGAGGAGGAAAGGAGTGAGGAGGATGGGGATGGTAACCCACCTCCACCACTTCCTAGGGAAGACAGGGTCACTGCACCCTTATTTCCAAGAGTAAACCTCTGGGGACCTAGGGGCCACCTAGGTGGTTCAGGTCCCAGAGAGGACACTGAGGATAGCCTTAGTGAGGAGGACCACCTTTTAGCAAGGTTGGCCAAAGACTGGACCTAGAGACCAGACTCCTGGCTCTAGAGAAGGAAAGACAGGAGATGGGTTTAGCACCCATCAATGGTGGCAGCAATACTAAAACTAAGGATAGGGAGGAAACTTCTGATCCTAAAATCCCCAAAGGGATTGTCCCTAAATTTGAGGAAGGTGATGACATCACCAAATGGTTCACAGCCTTTGAGAGGGCTTGTGAAATAAGAAAAGTAAAGAAACCTCTCTGGGGGCACTCCTGTGGGAACTGTTCTCTGGTAACTGCAGAGACAGGCTTCTGACCCTCTCTGGGCCAGATGCAGGGTCCTATGACCTCATGAAGAATACTCTGATTGAGGGATTTGGGCTCACTACTGAGGAGTATAGAATTAGATTCAGGGGGCTCACAAAACCCAGACCCAGTCCTGGATTGACTTCGTAGACTACTCAGTAAAGACACTGGATGGTTGGTTAGCTGGACATAATGTGCAGGATTTTCCTGGACTTTACAATTTGTTTATGAAGGAACACATACTAAGTAATTGCACAAACGAAAAGTTGCATCAGCATTTGGTAGACCTAGGTCTAATTTCTCCCCAAGAATTGGGAAAGAAGGCAGACCACTGGGTCAGAACAAGGGTAACTAGGACATCCACTGGGGGTGACCAAAGAAAGGGGTCACAAAGCCTCCCCAGAAGAAAGATAGTGAACCCCTTAAGGATAAAAGTAAGGAGTCCCAGGCAGCCCCCCAAAACCTGTCCAGGAGGGTGGGCCCAAAGACACCTCACAAACTAAACCAGGGTACCAAGGTAAGAATTGGGATCCCAACAGAATATGGTGTCACAACTGTCAGAAGTCAGGACACCACACCAAGGACCCTAGCTGTCCTAAAAACAAGATCCCTAGTACAGCCCCAGGGGTGACTAGTGTAGCCCCAGGAGTTGCCAGTGTAGCTCTGGAGGAAGGGTCCTCAGATGAGGAAGTCCTCCTAGCTTTCAACTGGAAAATGGGCCCAAGAGGTAAGCTGGAGATCCCAGAGGGAGTAGACACTTCCACCGCCTACTGGTGAATGGAATCCCAGCCACTGCCCTGAGAGATACCTGTGCCAGTCACACTGTGGTGCATGACAGGTTGGTACTCCCACACCAGTATGTCCCAGGGGAATCAAGGAGAGTAAGGGCTGTCCCAGGGGAGTCACTGTTAGGCCTGTGGCTGTAGTGCCCCTAGTCATAGCTGGGTCCCTTAGATGGAGAAAGGTGGTAGTCAGTAAAGACCTCCCCCTTGATTGTCTCCTGGGGAATGACCACTTAGAGGTGGACCTGAGCCAAAGAGAGGCACTGGCCCAATGCCAGGCCTCACCCAAGAAACCTGGGGGGCTCAACCTGCAGTCAGTGCAGCTGAGCCCCAAAAGAGTAAAAGGAACAGGGTAGGAAAGGTGGGCAACTGTTAGCCACAGTCCCAGAGGGCCAGGGAGATTCTATCCCAGTGAGGGAAAACTCCAGAAGTGGCCCTGGTAAAGCCCCCTAGCCAACAAGAAGACCTGACTAGTCAGGCAACTGTCCAGCCTGAGTTGGTGGCTCCTCAGCTGGCAGAACAAAGGGTGGAGGAAGGGTGCTCACTACAAAGTTTAGTGACCCCCCACCCTAAAGCAACAGGCAGACAGCCAGGACCCAAAGAGACCTGTAAGATAGCCCCTTCACTTGCCAGACAGGAGCTAAAGGTGTGGTTCTGGGCACTGACAGCTGTCAGCAGCCTCTGCTGGGTGTTAGCCTTCATGGCAGCCCTATCCTTGGCATGGTGGCCTAACCCCCTGCCAAATAACAAGCTAGGCCCCCTGACCCTATTGGTCATGGTGGGGTTGCTCAAACTGTGGGTGACCTCTGTGGGTAAGCTGGGCTTTGCCCTGGCTAAGTTAGACTTTGCAGAGGTGGGCACCTCTGAACCCAAACTTAAAAGATGGGGTGAAGACACTAAAGAGCAAGGAGAGGAGCTTTGGGAATTAGGTCCTGAAACTGATGAGGTAGGCCAGCTCCCCAAAGGGACTGACCTGGACAGAAGGATATAAGGCGGAGTAGGCCCTGCAACTTTCAAACCACTTCCCCAACTCTTCCTCGCCTGAAAGACTAGACAGGCTCTCCCAGCGTTGGCTGAGTCTCCTGGCCTTTGGGCTGGGGGGCTTGTGTAGGAAAGTGGGTTTCTGTTGCAGTAACCCCCACTTTTTGCCTGATAACTGATGCACTTTTCCTTGGTGTGCCCTGGATCCCTGCCAATCAGGTACCCAGGGCCTGTGTTCCTTCCCTAAAAACTGTACTCAGCCTAAACCCAATTGGCATCTCTGGCCACAGGTAAGCCCCTGGTAAATGGTACCCTAGATACCCAGGGCACTGTGACCAGAGAAGACCCGTAAGGGCTGCAGCACTTATTGTGCCACCCTTAGAGGCCCTGTACCCTGACACACACACACTGCCCTTGCAGGCTGAGTGTCTTGGTGCAGAACAAAACAGAGAGTCGACATGGCACACATCCCTGTGTGCCATGCCCACAAACACACTGCCCTGGCATACCTCAGTCACCCCTCTAGCTGGGTGCCCTATGCCAGTGGTGAGGGCACAGGTGTATGAGCCCTGTGCCCCTACAGTACCCAGGCCCATTCCTGGGCACTGTAAGTGCAGGGCTGCCATTCCGAGTATATGGTGCTGGGAGGTCGTCAGCACGTACTCCACAGCACCATGATGGCTGCACTGAAGACTGAGAAGTTTGGTATCAAACTCCTCAGCACAGTAAACCCACACTGATGCCAGTGTGGGATTTACTGTAAAATGCACGTCAGAGGGCAACTTAGAGTTACCCCCTGAACCTAACCTACAATCCACGTCTTGTCTGAGGGGCTGCCTAGGCTGCCACACAGCAGACATGTTGCTGGACCCCTGGGTAGAGAGCCATCCGCTCTCCCGGGCCTGCAACAATGCACGTCCTGGGTGAGGTGCTAGGCCCCTCCCCCAGGATGGGCAGGGGAAGCTTCAAAGGCATTCCGCCTTGTGAGCTTCCCAGACCACTTGCTGTACTCAGCAACTGGTCCCCACCGGTTCCTCCCCCATCCTGGTGGGAAGACTGGAGGGAAACACCAAGGGAGGAAAGGGGTGTGCCACCCTCTGCCAACCCCACCCCTCAGGTGGGGGAGGCGAGGTGAAGCACATCTCCGGGCTCTCGCCATCTTGAAGATGGGGAGCCCTGCCCAATCAGGACTAGGCTCCTGCCCCCTCCCACAGGAGAGTGGCAGGATAGGGGTGTACCCACCCCAGGGCAGGGACCCATTGGTCCCTGCCCTTTACCTACCTGTAACGCCCCTAAATCTAGTATTTAGGGGCACCCTGAACCTTCCTTCCTTAGATTCCCGCAACCTAAGAAGAAAAAGGACGAAAGAAGACGCCCAGCAGAGGAGACTGCAGAGAACAACTGACTTGGCCCCAGCCCTACCGGCCCGTCTGCAGTTTCCAGAGATCCTGCGCCAAAAATAGTCTTGTCCTGCAGCCAGCGACCTCCAGAACCCCAGGGAGGACTGACTGCCTTCAACAAAGACCGGATCTCCTGTGAACAGCAGCTCTGTTCAAAGAAACACCAAACAAAGACTCCGAGCCTGCTGAGGAGAAAGAAACCCGACGCCTGGAACCACCACTGCACCCGTCGCCTACAGCCCGAGTTCAAGTGGCCCACCGGTCCCAGCGAGGTCCCCCAGCTCTCCAGAGTCCGAGTCCACCGTGGGTTGACCCCTCCAGGACTCCCCGACGTCGCCTGCAGCCTCTGCACGGAGAACCCCCCAACCGCGAGTGGCCCGGTAAGGTGAAATCCGACCTCAAAAGACACCCCTGCATCCAGACGCCCTGCGCCCTGGAGAAAGGAACCCGAGGTGCACCTACGTCCCCGAGCCCTCCAACTTACCTGCCCAGCTGTTGGTTCCTCCTGGAAGTCTTCCTGGACCGAGCCTGCAGCTGAAAACCAAAACCGAAAATTTCCATTGAAATCATCAGGGCACCCGACCTCAAAACAGCACTCTGCACCCGGCCGCCCTAGTGCCGCTGAGGGTGCCTCTTTGAGTGCTAACTTGGTCCCCAACGTGCCCTGAGCTTAACCCTAGGAGCTTTGCTCCCACAACCCCGTGGCCTGCTTGCCAGCCGCCACCAACCGGAGTCCCCCTATCCTCCATAGGATAACATTGGGCCTCAACACTCTGCACCCGGCCGCCCTAGTGCCGCTGAGGGTGCAACAACAGTGCATCACTGACCCTGGGAGACCCCTGAGTCTAACCCCAGAACCCTAACTCAAAAGACCGATTACTTACCTCGAGACCGATAACTCATTTTTCCTCATAGGATAACATGGACACTTTTTCTTCCAAAAGTTTCTAAGTGTCGACTTTTGAAAACAAGAATATTCTTTAAAAATCGTACAGACTACCAAAACGTAATTACTTACCTGTTTTAAGTAAATGTCCCAGGGCTGAACCTAGGAGTCCAGCACTGGATTACAAAAGTAACGTTAAAAGTAACTTACCGGCGAATTGAATTTTCTTACATAGGGATCCATTGACTGGTTTTCTGTGAAATTTCTTCTAAGTGTCCACTTTTGAAATACCAAAATATTGCTTAAAAATCACAACAGTAACGAATTCCGAATTACTCACCTACTATCAGGAGAGACCTCAGTACTGCATCTTTTAGTCCAGTACCGACCATGAAAAGTAATTTTACCGTACTTACCAGTAACTGGAAATTCCTCTCATAGGATATCATTGCCTGCTTTTTGTTGAAAAAGTTTCTAAGTGTCGATTTCTGAATCATACAAATATTCTTTAAAAATCGTACAAACTACAAAAACGTAATTACTTACCTGTTTTAAGTAAATGTCCCAGTGCTGAACCTAGGAGTCCAGCACTGGATTACAAAAGTAACGTAAACATACTTTGCTTGCAAACTGTATTTCCTTCCCTAGGATAACATTGGTAATTTTACCCAGAAAAGTTTCTAAGTGTCAACTTTTGAAATACAGTAATATTCCTCAAAAATCACTACCATAACCAAAACGCTTTTTCTCACCTGTTTACAGGAAGTGTCCCGGGACTGAATCCAAGATCCAGTCCCGTGGTTAGAAAAGTAATCCAAAAAGTAATCTATTGCATTTAACCAGAAATTTCCATTGAGCTCAATGTATAATTGTGTTTAAAATTGTGTTGCATATTGCAACAACTGTAACTATTGCATTCAAAAGTCTATTGCCAATTGAACAGTAGTTAACTAAAGCATCTCATTCTGAGAAAGTATATTTTGACACCCATTGTTGGTTCTAAAATAAAACAACTATATTTTTATATACAAACCATTGGCCTAGAGTTCAGTTCTTGAGTGTGTGGCTTCATTTGCTGACTGAGTGTGTACAACAAATGCTTTACACTGTCCTCTGATACTGCCTTACTGCTCGACCAAGCTACCACTTTAGAGAGTAAGGTTATATCTAACTTTAGCCTCTGCCAAACCTCTGGGGACTGTGGACTCTGTGCACACTGAACCTTACTTTGGTGCAGTATATACAGAGCCACTTTCTTACACCCAATACCTAACATCTACTTATCATTCCCCTCCCACAACCCCACCTCGGCCTGACCCCACAACCTCTCCCCCTACCCAACTACTCACGTACCCCACCGCCCTTGCCTCTCAATCCCCTAACACAACTCCTCACCCCCCCTCCTCCTACCTATCCCGTACACCCTCTTCTCCTCCCCATCCCCCCTATCCTGCTCCTTCAGGCCCTCTTAACTCCGCCTCCCATTCCTTTATCCCAACCCCTGATAAATACTCAACCCCTCGACCCCAATATATCTACTCTCCACTCACTCTACCCCCTTTTATCCTCTTTGACCACATCTCCTGAAGTTCTCAACCTCATGTCTAACCTAGCCCAACCCTTCACACCTTACAGCACCGATACCCCTCACTCCACACCCACCACCCTATCTCCCCCCTCACACCTCAGTCCACCCTCCACAACCAACCCAGACCACTCCCTACCCCTAGCTCATTCCCTTTCCCCCGCCCCGTCAATACCTCCCCTTACCCCACTTGCCCCGAACCTACACAACAATGAACTCGACTTATCTAAATTGAGTACTGAACCCCTCCCATCTAACAGCCCCGTCACCCCTCATGCCACTCCCTCTACCCTAACTCCCCCCTCTCACATCAATCCACCCTCTGCAACTAACCCTGATTTTTCCCTACCCCCCGCCCACGCCCCTTCAGTACCCCCCTCCACCGCAATTGACACAAGCCTACATAACACAAAATTTGACCTATCCAATTTGATTCCCGAACCCCTCACACCTAACAGCCCCGTCACCCCTCATTCCACACTCACTTCCCTATCTCCCCCACACAACAATCCACCCTCCGTAACTAACCCAGACCACCCCCCTCGATACCTCCGCTCACCTTAATTGCCCAGAGCCTACACAACATCGAACTTGACCTATCTAATTTGATTACTAAGGGGCCCATTACGATACCCGGCGTAAATAAATCCGCCAGGCATGGAAGCGGCAAAAATCCGCCCGCACACACCGCCTGAACACCGACCACGCCATTACGATTACACAAACCGAAAACCGCCATCGGCGGAAAAATCACACAAAATACCGCCCGCCAACGTCCGAGTCGGAGTCAAACCGCCCGCCACGGACGGAAACACGCACGACAACACAAAACCGCCCGCCCTCACGGCCGACACACCGCACGTGAAATTACGATCGCACCGACATGAGCGCGGAAAACCCACAAATATACCGCCCGCCAGCGCAAACAACGCCGATGAGAATCGACACGGCAGAAGCCATGGCGCCAACGTACCTGCACAGAAACCATCCGCACACAAAACCAATAGCACACAACATGGCCAACAAGTCCACACAGCAAGGCACGCACAAATACACAAGCACAGTACACATCCCGAAAACACCCCCGGACAAACAAAAAATACAAAGGCCAGAACCCCAGACACAACACACCTGAAAACAACAGACCATGAGGACACACCCACATAGGTGAGTACAAAAGCAGCACTCCCACAGACCACAACCCCTTGCTACATTGCAAACTAGAGAGGAGAGGAGAGGACACAGTGACACAGCAAGGACAGCAGCACACCACAGAAACGCACACATCACAACCACCACCACCACCACCACCACCAAACACCGGCACCACAAACCCCCTGCACATTACACAACACACACCGCACCAGCACCACAAACACCATGGCACCACAAAGAATGCCCAAGTACACGCCCATTGAGCTGACGGTCATGGTCGACGAGATCATCAAGGTGTACCCACAAATCTATGGGAACATGGTCCAGCACACACCACTAGCCACCAGAAACAGAATGTGGAACCGGATCGTAGACCAGGTCAATGCAGTCGGGACCCTGCCCAGGAACAGAGGTGAAATAAACAAACGTTGGAATGACGTAAAGAGCCTGGTCAAGAAGAAGGAGGGCAAAAACAGAGAGCTGGCTGCCGTCACTGGCGGAGGGAATCCCGCGCTCTTTAAGACCTTCAAAGCGTGGGAGGAGAAGGTGCGAGTCGTAATACATCCGGAGATCCTCGCCGGATTAGCAGGGGGAGTGGAGGCTGGTAAGTACAAACTAATGTATACCAGCACACCGCTATGTACTCACATGCGCAACTACCATGCCACAGCTCCCAGGGACAAACACCCCCATGTCCAGCACACAATACACAACACATCACACACACATGCAACAGACACCACCACACACAGCCCAAACCGAACAACTGTAAGATGCGTGGGGACATGTGTACACTCAGCCAGCCACGTAACCACCAACAGGTCCCCAAATATGCCAGAAGCGCCACAACGAGCACCCACCACACCCATGTGTCCGCCACAGCTGCACTAACCGACAAGTAACAGGTAAGTGGCAGGAACACAAAGTGCAGTGGGTGGGAGGGTGGACAGCCCAAGTACAACACACACCAGGCCCCAGTCCCACAGCACAGCAAGGAGGAGCATCCCCCACACCCCACAGCCACGTGTCAGCCACCGCAGTGCACAACGACAGCCGAAAGGCAAACATCACGGTCCACAGCAATCGGTGTCAGTGGGTGTCCAGCCACCCCCACGACCCACAACACCCCCCACCCCCACAGACCTGCAACATGGAGCACCCCCCGCTTAGAGCCATGTGGCATCCAGTACAGTGCACGCACGAACAACTTGCAGGTGGGAAACTGGACAGGGCTGGATTACTGGAGGCATGAGGACCATAACACGACCAACACATGGGACATGTCACGTAGCAGACGAACACGCAGCACCGCCCACCGTCACGAACAAGTGAACAATGTGCACACGGACATGAACAACAGACTCACACCCCACATGACCCATCACAGACATAGCAACACCCAAGGAGCCACGTCTGCATGCACAAGCCACACTGAATATAGTACCACACGGCAGCCACTGTGCAACTCATCACACACAACCGAAACACCATTGAAGTCCTGTCCATGTATCCCCTACTGCCTGTCAACCACACACCCCACAACTACGCCTATGTAAGACAAACAACACTAGATGCAACAGAGCGGAACAACATAAATGCACACGAACACCACTGAACCCATCAAACTCACTGACACACCATGCACATACAACATACCATCCATCCCATCCGTCAGCCCCAGTCTCATGAAAGGCATGTCATCCGCACAGCTGCCACACATACAGCAGTCACGCTAAGATACATGCCCATGACCAACCATGTGCCAGAAGTCAATGAAGCGCACGACACACTGTGAGCAACAACACACAACATGGGCCACACCCCCCCGAGCACTGCAGTGATGCACATGGCACAGGGCAGCACGCACACCAAGGAGATGGGACAACTGCAATACGTTGGCTGGCACACAACCATCACTCACTCATAACGATGCGTCCAATGCCATGTCCAGTAATCACAACAGACAGCAAATATGCAGGCCATGTCAAGCATGCACACACCTCAAACCATGCACTGTCATGCTGCCACAACACATGTCACGTTCGGCACCCATGGCTCACAGCATGTACCCCAAAAGCATATCCCCTCCCAAATGCGAATCTGGGGCATGGCCCCCATGTTGCCATATGCGTTCCTAAGCGTTCCATTTGAACCCCAAAAGCATATCCCCTCCCAAATGCGAATCTGGGGCATGGCCCCCATGTTGCCATATGCGTTCCTAAGCGTCCCATCTGAACACCAAAAGCAAAGTACAAACCAGACCCAGGATGGGCCAGGAGCCCGCATACACCAGAGTCACAATAAGTAGGGGCACAGCAACACACCCATCGGCATGGCCAATCCGTCCCATGCCACATGTGCACAGCACACAGTCCCATTGCCAAGCACACACAACTACAGATGCTACAGCCACACACACGCCTCCGGGAAACCCATGTACGAGATTGCACGAACTGTTAATGTCAGACGACAAATACATACTTCGCCAGGTGCAACACAATAACAAATCTCATTCTCTCCACAGGTGACAAACTGCTGGATGCTGGGGATGGAGCCAGCAGCCAGCACAGCCAGCCTACAAGCCCCCAACGAGGACACACGGATCTGGAGGATCTGTCCTCCTCTTCGGACACGGACCACCAAGCAGGCCCATCTGGTGTGGCAGGGCCCAGCCGCTCCCCAGGACCCCTCCTACCCACCAACCCATCATCCAGGGCTGCTGAACATTCCCAGCCCCCTGCTGCCACTGTCGTTGCGGCCACACCCACGGTCATTGTGGCCACTACCACTGCCGCAACCGCCACCATCGCCGCACCGACCACCACCGCCGCCACCACCGCCACGTCTTCGCTGGCACCAGCCCCAGCGCAGGTGGTGGCCCGGCCGACTGGATCCACCCTGGGAGCCACAGCGAGGACCGTGGTGAGCAATGTGGCTAGTGGGCAGGCCGGTGGCAGCAGGACTGGTAGGAGGAGCAGGGTCAGGGAAACGCCAGCCTCCCCTGGGAGCCATGCCCTGCCTCAAATGGCCAGAGTCCTTGGGGCCTATGAAGAGGCCCAAGGACAATGGCTCCGGTCTGCTTCAGACACGCGTGAGGTGCTGGGGGTGCTGAGGTCCATGGACGCCCGTATGGGCCAAATCGTGGACCTCATGGGACAGCTGGTGGTGGCGGTGAGGTCACAGCCAGGGACAGCAGCTCCCCTCCGCCACCACCTGCCGGGGCGCAGGGTGGAGCAGCAGTGTCCAGTTCCCCTGCGTCCACAGCCAGTGAGCACACCTCAACCACCAGCATGTCGCAAGCAGGCACCCCCTCGCAAACGTGGAAGGGGCCGTCCGAAGTGGAAACAGATCTCCCGGGAGGACTTCGCATGCTCCAAACGCAAGTGAGGCAGCCAGCCAGCCTTCCGCCAGCCTTCCTTGACCAGCCACTGCATTGACTTGGACTACGATCCCACTCCACACAGCCATCTGGATGGCATGTGTGTGTTGGACTATGGACATAGAACCAGTGGGTACACCCTGATCATCACGCAGCCATGACCGACAGCTCATTGTCACTGCACGCACCACTTTTGTCATCACCTTACACACAATCACATGTCACAGTTTGTAATAAATGCACCTTTTTCACTAACTGCTGTTTGTGCCCTGTGTTTTATTTGTACGGAATACAACGGCCACCTTGGGCGGAAAGGCACCTGATGCGTGGCATGGCAATTGAATCCGGAGGGCCTGTAGGGACCTAGGGGTGGGAGACAGAACAGGAGCACATTCAATGAGTGTGTCACACACCCATCACACAGTACATGTCAACAACTACAAGCAATGTACACACATCGCACAGAGCAATAGGGCACAATGCCACAGCCACCAACAGTGGCATACTACCCTGGCCATGGAGCGTTGACACACAGCACGCAGTGAACAAACGGCCACCCTGACACAGCACACACACACCTGCACAGATACAGCCACATCAGCCGTCGTACATGGACACTCACCGTCAAGTGAAGTAGCGGGCGATGAGCTGCTGCCGCACATTACCAGCTTCCTCCTCTCCGCTGTCCTCCTCACTCGAGCTGTCCTGGTCTGCGGGCTGGGGCCCTGGTTGATCTCCGTCATCCACGATGAGGGGGATCTGCTTCCGAATGGCCAGATTGTGCAGCATGCAGCACGCCACCACTATCTGGCACACCTTCTGTGGGAGTACGCCAGCGCACCCTCGGTGCGGTCCAGGCACCTGAACCTGGACTTGAGGAGGCCAAAGGTACGCTCGACCACACGTCTGGTCCTCCCATGTGCCTCATTGTAGCGATCGTCTGCTGGGGTGCGAGGATTCCTCAATGGACTGAGCAGCCATGCCCCATTCGGGTACGCAGAGTCACCTGGGTGTGAGGGACACAGAGAACCGTTGCTATTCCAACTGGACAGGGGACAGCATCGCACAACCAGCACGCTACACCACTCCACATACTCACCGACAATACAGGCACGATCCTGTTGCATATTGGACATCAGTCGTGGCAAGATGCTGTTGCGCATTATGTGTGCGTCATGGGCCGAGCCTGGGAACTTTGCACACACGTGGGTGATCACCATGTCCGCAAGGCACACCACTTGCACATTCAGGGAGTGCGTGTGCTTCCTGTTGCGGTACAGGTGCTCAGTGGCCTGTGGTGGAACAAGGCCGACATGTGTGCAGTCAATGGCTCCAACGACGTGTGGGATTCTGCCAAGGGCATAGAATGCACCCTTCACTGCCGCCAATTCACGAGCCCTGGGGAAGCGGATGTACCTGTTTCGGTACAGCATCATGGCTGCCAGTACATCCCTCAGCACCTTGCTGAACATGGGCTGGGACATCCCTCCTCCAATGCCCACTGTGGGCTGGAATGACCCAGTGGCGAAGAAATGCATGGCGGCCATCACCTTAGCCGTGGGGGTGACAGCAGTCGGATACACCCTGCGGGGACGGAGATGGGGTTCTAACATGGCACACAGTCGATGCAGGGTTGGCCTGTCCAGCCGAAACTTCCTAATAACCTCTGTATCGTCCATGTCCGCCAGCAATTGGTATGGGCGGTCAATGTTCGGTCTCCGCCTAGGGACAATGGCAGAGGACACATGTCAAAGCAACACGACACATAGCAATTTCGCATACACATCACTGACATGACTGAGCAAGCACATGAGCCACAGCCCAGCTGTCAAGCTGGGACGGCACGGCCACAATACACTTACACAGGTCTCCCAACAATGGCAATGGCTAGTGATACGAACCACTGCCATGTGCATGCACATGGGGATCTAGGCCCCAATGACTTGCGGGGCGTGCTGATGGGGACTGACTGCATATCCGTCAAGCGGCAACGCCACGGCAACATGAATGTCTGCTGAGCATGAACTGCTTCCGCGGCTGGATGAGTATGGCACACGACGACGACGATGTGGGCACAGGCTGAGCGGCCAAAACAAGTGGGACCTGTGGCACGAGGGGATATGAGACAGTAGTAGGTGTCAGCACTGCACCCTATGTACAGCACTGTACGGATCACACCTCCCGAAACATTGACAGGTGTCCACATTGACAGCCCCATGCCAAGACGGCTGTGTGCTTGCAGTCACACGTCACAGGTGAGAGGTTACATTGCACGTGCCAGGTGGCAGACGTACATAGTGGGAGCTGGCATGTGTGTGCATGTGTCTCCTGTTCAGGATCCACCAGATGGGCGCTGACTCTGTACTGACCATTGGACACAGCATGTTCCGTGGAAGGCTTGTGTGTGTGGGATGGTGGCACTGGATGTGCCTCCGTTGGGTGGGGGCCATGCACAGGGCCGGTACGTCGATGATTGCGCATTGTTGGTCACGGTGGGTGCACCAACTGAAGATGTGTTGCCCTGTGTTCAATTCCTATGTCCGCATGATGATGGACTGTAGATGTGGGCAGACTACACATTGGTCGATGTGCTGTCTATATGCATGTGCCTTCACACCAGGCACAGCTGCCCCTGCACATGTGACCCCTGCTGGACTCGCTGCTGGGTCTGTGGAGCTGATGCACCTTCTGCGCGTGGGGCGGACAGCTCTCCTCACTTCCCTCATTGCGCATGTCATGACTTTGCCGCAGGTGACATGGATCATGGAGGGCCCACATGTACGCGTGGGTAGGCTACACATGATTGTACACTGGTCGCCACCCCCAGTCAGTGTTTCGAATGGGAAGGTTGTCGTGCTGGTGGTATGTTCGATGTGGCGGATGGGCGGGCCTAGGTGCGGGCTTACATTCCGGACATGGGGGGTAGTTGGATTGGCGACTAGTTGCAGTACACACGGGACACGTCTCTTCCTTTCCACATCTGGGTCATCCCTTGTACTTACTGACAGTGATACAGTCATCTTCGCCCCAGCCCTCATGTCCTCCCCTCGCTCCCCCAATATGCATGCTCACCTGCGAGGCTAGCGCCTGCACAGGCAGCCCCAAGCTCGCACCAGAGAGGGCAAGGAGTGTATGTGTGGGTCCAGTTGCACGAGTGGGCTGTCTCAGGGTATGATGTGTGGCGGGACGCCGTCCACCTGCGTGGTGCCCCAAATGGAGACCCGGCCTGCATGGACTATGCATCACAGTCTTCGCCTTCCGGATCCGCCACCTGCGACACCCAGTGGCTGTGGCTGCCCTTGCGGCCAGGCCGCGTCCGTCTGCGGCTGATGGCCCACACATTCACTCTTTGGCCTCTCTGGGGAGGGCTCGGGGTGGTGGTGCACGCGCTTGCACTTAGTCGCAATGGCATGTGGCGTGGTTGGTATGATGGGCAATGGATGGAATGGTGCGAGCCACCTCCCGTGACGTCAGTGCTGCTCGTGCTGTGGTGCGTCCCCCCTACACTTCCATTTGACTTGTGCCATGCTACACGTTGAGGTTCTATTGCCTGCGTGATATGACCAGGAGGAGCGCGAGGAGACCTCTCACACACCATGCTCCACTGCCATCCCGTGCCCTGTATCGCCTGTGCGGATTGACTATGTTGGGGTTACACCTGGTCGACTGGGGCTGTGTGTGCCTTGTCAAGGGGCATGGCGGGTGCACAACAGGATCCAGCTTGTCCACAGAGGGTGGGCTGAGGTGCGCCTGGTACCGCTTTGTACGTGTGCCCGGCTGCTGTGCACACACGTGTTCACTCCCCCGACAGGTGTCCTCTCACGATGCCCAGGGAAGCGGTGGTGTACTGTTCATGACCCCTCCCAACACGGCGTGCTCCAACTTGGCATGTGCGCATCTACCCGTCGCACCCACCCACCTGAGCACTGCGTCCATACGACTTCACACGACACATGTGTGTCTTCCACAGTAGTGCTACTCATTTGCGTTGACATCCAATACCAGTGGACTACATGGTCATGTCACGACTGCCGTGTACTTCACATACTCTCATCCTCTCTCATTCGTACTTGTGAAATGAGTCAGCGGAGACAGTTTTGGTTTCAAACATTATATTGAGTCTTCTGTCCTCTGTGATGCAGTATAGTGGACACTACTGGCAGCGGAATACATGTTGAGGATATACTGAGCATGATTGCAAATGGGATAGGGTGTGGGGTTACATGTGATTGGCTGTTGCATGTGGGATGTGGGCTTCAGAGTGACATCTGCTTGGCCAAGGCTGTGCTAATGTACATTTACGTATAGCTGCGGAGCTGCGGACTTTGACACAGACGGTATACATGTAGCCTACCAGACCGCTTGGCATCATGGGCACAGTCCATCTCAGTTCCATGTGACAGGTTTGCTGCGGTTGTTCCTCATGCACGCGTGCATGTGAGATGACATCAGGGCATGTGCTTGCGTGCATGCAGCGGCGTGCCACTTGTTGTTGCACTGTGGTGGTTACTGGACATGTCACAGTCACTGGGGTCGTGTTGTTGTTGTATGCACTTGTCGTCCAGGCAAAGGTCCTGGTATGGGATTCCCGGGGCGGGGGTGGGAGGGGTGCAGCACCCACAGACTCCAGGCGACCTATTCATGTCCACTGAGCGGTGTGTGTGTCCATGGGCGCTGGATCCATGTCGTGTCCTGGTTGTTCGTGCAGTTCCGTCCATGTGTGTGCGATACACAGAGCCCATGCCACTGCCTCCCACGATGCATGCGGTGTTCCTGGATGTGATGGGGAACAGTGTGCATGTCCCGGTCATATCCGATGTCATGGCGATGTCGTTGATGGTGTGGTTACAGTTGCCGGTCGTTTGGTATGGCTGTTGTGGTGGTGACTGGCCAGTCCGTGCGGAAGCTAAGCATGGGTGCGGGGTTGGACATCATAGGTCACTCGGGGAACCTGCGTTGTGGTCCGACGAATTGACAGGTTGTCAGGTATGCGATGCCGTCCAGCAGGGCTTCCATGTCATTGGTGGTGTACATGTTTGCCAGCCAATGTAGCGGATGGTGGCTGTCAAGGTGTTGTTCGTAAGTTGTCCCTTGGAGGACCATGATGGGGCATGCTGGGTGACATTCGATGTAGCTGTTCTCGATGATCCGTCGTGTGGAGGCACAGTGGTCCCATTTCAGTGCGGGTGCGATGTTGGCCACATACGCCATGCCCCCATAGGCAGAGCAGGCCCTGTCGTGTGCATCCAGAGGGAGGAGTAGTGGTAGCAGGTCCGCCTTCAGACATGCCGGGTTGGAGAGGCATATCTCGACGGGATGCTGGTAGGGACACCTCCGACAGTAGAAGACGGGCATGACGCAGCTGAACAATGTGATGCGGTAAGTCAGTCGGTAACTTACGTTCAGCAGGGACAGGAGATCGCATCCCAATGTATGGAACAGGTTGGTTTTGTACAGCTTGAGCTGTTCGGCGTAGTTGGGTAGGTGTGTTGCGGTTGCCATTTCGCAGCGGTTCGTTGAGGTGGCGTGCTCCGGCTGTGTGTGCAGTCTGCAATGTGCACGCTCCGAGGTTGCTGTGAGCTCTGTGTAGTCGTAGGGAGACAGGACTTGTGTTCTGTTTGCTTGTTTGGAGGACACGGGCCCTCTTCCCACATGCTTCTCAGACAGTTCAAGGTCAGTGATGTGTGACTCCTTCCAATTAACTTGCATGTGGCCGACATGGGGGAGTGTTTTCTTCTTTCTTCCCCGTCCGTTGTGTGCTTCTGTGATATGCGCTATCTGCCCTGTGGTCGGTCTCCTCGGCATGCCTGTGTTGGTCTATTCTTGGACAATGGCTGTATTCACCGGCTTCTGTCGTAGGGCTGTGGTTTCGGAGTTGGAATGGAAGGTCATTCAGTGCTGTCTGCTCTCCCTTGTGTGGGCGGCAGGCTGCCTTTCCGCTCTGCGTTGGGCCTTGTGTGTGAATGTTATTCTTGGGCCACCTGTTGTCGGTCCCCGGGCTCTTTGGTGTTCCGTTTTATATGTCTTGTTCATATGTGCAGGGTGGTATGGGTGTTTCAGTGTGGTACTGGCGTTCCTCTTCCCGAAGGAGCCCTGCTTCTCCTAGTTGGTGTTGCCGCCGCTGTGTGCTACGCCATGTTTGTTACACTGGGGTGTGTCCTGCTGTTGCGTGACTTCACTGACATGTGTGCGTCGGTTGTGTGGCGTTGGGTGTTGTCCGTGAATTGGGCATTGGGGACATGTCTGTGGCAGGCCTGTCACGTGTCATGTGCGTTCGGGGTGGGGCTGATGTGTGTGCTGCTTGGTTGTGTCCCTGTGTCTGTGTGCGACGCATGCATGGCGCTGCGGTTGGCCTCTGCGTTGTGCGCATGTGTGGCGGCGTCATCGGCGCTTTGGGGCCGTGACGGGGTGGTTGGTTCCTAGTCCCAGGTGGTGTGTACACATGTGTTCCGCGATGTTACGATTTGGCCTGTGTGTCATATGTGGATGCAATGGTGGATGTGTAGTGTACACGCGCTGGTGGGGGGTTGTCCGCTTTTCCGCCCTTGCACTGTGTGCGCTGTTTGCGTGCACTTGTTGTGTGTGTGCCTACCTGCGTCTCTGCAGTACGTTGCGTCCTTGGTGGTGCATCAGCAGAAGCATGGGGAGGGCCTGCAGTGCTGGATTCATGCTCGGGGAGCCGCTTCTTCGTTGTCCGTGCTCGGCATCCGTGTTACCGCTTCGGTTTGTCGTACGGTATCTCTTGGCCGTGGGAGCCGTTTGTTTGCGGCATCGTAATTTATGCGCCGGGGTTGGACGTGTTTCGTCGGACGGTGTGTGTCAGTTGGGCTGCGCCGCTACGTGTACGGGCGCACTTTGATGGCGGACGGTGTTGCTGGCTTGCCGGCGGTGTTTGGCCTACTTTTCGCATCGTAATTGGACGGGCGTGTGGACTGCTGCGTGCCGGCGGTAACTGGTGCTTTTTGCATCCGCCAGCACGGCGGTGGTGCTTCCGCCCGCCATCGTAATGTGCCCCTAAATTCTCCAAACTCAGGAAAGACTTTATCTCCCACAGCTCCAGAACCCTCCCTCACCATAAAATCCCCACCCAGCCCTGCCCAAAAATCCCCCCCAAATATCCCCCCCAAAAATTCCCCTCGAAAATCCCCGACACCAAACACAATCATTGGAGATCGACTCCTCTCCGCTGCCGTATACATAGACCTCACCGAACCTCGAACCATCTCTCCCCGTCCGATCTCTCCGACCTATGCAACTCTTACCTTCCTAGCTTACCAACCTCCAATTCTCCACTCCCCTACTCCCACATCTCTGTTATCTTAGGGACTAATAGAATCCCCTCCTCCCCCACCTCCCCCAGACCACCGCCTCAACTCACGTCGATCCACACTTGCCCACCCACCATATGCAACCCCACACCACTTACATGTATGCTTGTCAACTGTCGCTCCGCAGTCCAACATGCCACGGAAATTTCGGAAACTATCCTGAGTGAATCCATTGACATTGCATTCCTCACAGAAACCTGGCTCAAAGTCCACTCAACGAGCATACTTGACCTACTCTCCCCCCGGGATACTCTATTCTGAGAAAAGATAGACCTGACAGAGTTGGGGGTGGTCTAGCCATTATCTTTAAAAATGAACTTCAACTATCCCTTGTCAATAATTCTGGCTACTCTTCCTTCGAATACCTGGAAGTTGAACTGAAAACCCAAAATTCCCACCCAATTCGTCTACACAACATCTATCGACCTCCGGGCCCCCCCAGCCCTTCATCGAGGACTTATCTGAGCTCCTGACACAATCCTCGTTATCCAACTCAAAAATATCTTTCTTGGGGATCTCAACCTCCATTGGAACGATACCGATGATCCCACTATCTCCCTCCTTACCAATCTACTTGAGATAAATGAACTCAAACAACTATGCCTGTCCCCGACACACACCAAAGGAGCCATCCTAGACGCTATTCTTTCCAACGAAGATCTGGCCTCCGTGACCAATATCGTCCCCATTGACTGGTCCGACCATCACCTCATACTGTTCACCATTGCTACCAAAGCAAACCCCCCAACTCCAAAATTAACAGACCCAAGAAACTGACCAGAAATCTAAAACATATCCCCCGGGTGTTCTTGAGTCTAAACTCCAAGCCCAACTTCTTCTCATTCCCCCTCACAAAATGCCAATGAGCTCACCGAACACTTTAACAATACTGTCACTGGTATTCTTGACCAACTAGCCCCGCCCAAACTCAAAAACCAAAGAACCACCCCCTCCAACTCCTGGTTTAATACCGAGCTCAATAACGAAAGACGGTCACTCAGACTGTCGGAAAGAACCTGGAGACACCATCCCTCTCCCGCCCATCTAGCACTCCTCAGACATGCTAGATCCATGTACAAAAAACACATCTTCAAGGAAAAGGCCTCCTTCTTCCACACTCAACTTGATCATGCCAAAAACAGACCTAAGGAACTCTTCAAAATCATTCGTAACCAAACTTCCCCCGCACCTCCAAATCTGACCGCCTCCTCAGCCAGATGTGAAGAAATCTCCCATTTCTTCTCAGAAAAAATAACCAAAATTGATCAATCCTTCCACTCCACACAGCTCCCCTCCAACTCCCAACCCGTCCTCACCTCAAATGCCTACGCCACATCCCCTCGACCAGCTGACCCTGCTATCTCTCCGGAAACTAACTCCCCTAACTCACAATTAAAGAACAATGCCTCCTTGCTCAACTTCCTCCCCGTGACCGAGCTAGAAGTCCTTAAAATAATTGGTAATCTTAAACCGTCCTCCCACACAAAAGACCCCTTACCCTCTAACCTTGTCCCTGCCCTTAAGCACATCATCACCCCATACTGGACCACAATCATCAACACCTCTCTCTCCACTGGCTGTGTCCCCACCTCCCTTCAACTTGGACAAATCTCTCCCATAATCAAAAACCCCAATGCCGACCCCAATGACCTAAACAATCTCCGCCCCATCACTAACCTCCCACTTCTCTCAAAAGTCCTTGAAAAATGTGTCCTACTACAACTAGACAAACACATCGAAAACTTCAACCTACTTGATACCTTTCAATCAGGTTTCAGGAAAGGCTGCAGCACCGAAACTGCAATGCTCAATGTCATCGATGACATCCACCACTCACTTGATAATGGCGAGTCCTGCCTTCTTATCCTCCTTGATCTCTCCGCAGCGTTCGATACAGTCAACCATGTAGCCCTACTCAATGTGCTTAGGACCCGTTTCGGCCTCAATGATACCGCCTACAAATGGTTCGTCTCCTACCTACAACACCGAACTCAGCAAATCAAAATTCAAAACTGTCTCTCTAACCCCACTCCTGTCTCCCTTGGAGTCCCACAAGGGTCAATTCTCTCTCCCTCCCTCTTTAACCTCTTTATGGAACCCCTCACCCTCATTCTTAAACAAGCAGGCATCAACTACCACCTCTACGCCGACGACACCCAAATCTATTACAAGATTAAAACTCATGCCGACATCTTACACCTGAACAACACCCTCACCAAAATTCAGACCTGGTTCCACTCCAATCATCTCAAACTTAACCCTAATAAAACTGAAATCATTCTCTTCTCCCCTAAAAACAACCCTCTCCCCGTTCAATCATGGATCTCTGACCTCAACGCACTTAACTGCTCACTCACTTTGTCCAACTCCATCAAATCTCTTGGTATCTCTATCGACAACACCCTAACCCTTAACGCCACATCAAAAACTCTGCTAAAGGAGCCCTCCTCACTCTCCGTCACCTCAAGAAAATCAAACCCTTTATACCCACAGATGATTTTAAACTTGTAGTTCAGTCACTTGTTCTTTCACGTATTGATTATGGTAACGCCATCCTCAACGGAATCCCCAAGGTCCACCTTACTCCAATCAAAGCTGTGCTCAACCTTGCCGCCAGGCTCATTACAGACTGCAAACGCTCGATCACATATCCCCGGCTCTCAAATCTCTTAAATGGCTCCCTATTGAAGGCAGATCTGCATATAAAACTGCCTGCATTACTCATAAAGCCCTCCACCAAAACACTCCACAGTACCTCTCCAAGAAACTCATCATTGCGGGCACCAGACGACCCCTGAGAAGCACCAACTCCCTCCTACTTATACCACCACTGCATAAAAGAAAGCCACACAATCACGCTCCTTCTCTGGGAACGCCCCTATCATCTGGAATGCCCTCCCAAAAACCTGCGCTGCAACCCCTCCTATTTCAGCTTCAAAAAAGACCTAAAAATCCACCTCCTCAATTATTATTGGGGATCCTAACCTGTAACCTCCACTCGATCTCCAATCTCACCATGTTATATTAGTTCAGTAATATCTGTCCATTTCATGAACATCATCGGCCTAATTACTTGATATGTATAGCTTCTGCCCATGTTTTATCTATTTGATTCATTTATCTAACTGTTTGTTTTGTTTATCTACTTGATTTGTATATTTCACATGTTGTTATCATTATCTTTTTATCCGCTTACACGCCATGTTTGACCCAATTATCACTAGGGGTCCTAACCTGCGACCTGCAACTGATCCCCAATCACCATGTTACATTTTTGTTCAGTATTATCTGTCCATCCCCGAACATCATATACCTAGTTACTTGAAGTGTACAGCTCTTGCACCTGTATCTTCTTTTTGTTTTTGTAAATTTCACACGTTGTTTCTTTATCTCTTCCTATATTTGTATGCCATATTTGCGTTATATTATCCTCTCATGTAAAGCGCTCTGATACCTCTGGGTCAAGCCAGCGCTATATAAAACTTTCAAAATAAAAAAAATAAAAATAATAATTATTTTCTATTTACCCTAATTCAGAAAAATGAATGTTTCTTTTTGCATCTACATATTATTTCTAGTAAGCTACATAATATTGTAAGCATACCTGCATATCTCTCATATAGGATATAAATCCTGTTTGCTATGTACAACACTTGTGTACCTTTCAAGGCAAGGGACCTCAATATAAATACTCCCCATGAAATAAAAATCAAATAATGCCTCTTTAGTCACAAATTCCAGAAATCCTAACAGAAGATTTCTGTGAGATGAATTCATCTAAGTTTGATGCCCATGCTACGTGGGCTCTCTGCCATTATCAGTTATTCTGGATACAGTAACCTGCATACCATCTTAGATGTCATGATGTCCTTCTCAGATGTGCCATAACACCCAGATGACTGACTGAAGAGGAGCAGCCTCAGGACTCTCCCCGGACTAAGGTCGCTTATAGCATAAATCCTGTTGAAGCCCTGCTGCAATACTTCCGCGCGAGCGTAGGAGAAGCTTGGGAATGAGAATCCAGACTGAGGGCATCTCCGGAGGGTATCCTCCACTGAATCCGAACGTCACAATTAAGCCTAGCAGCACGGGACTTATCTGAGGCTTCAATCCCTGCTGTGACTGCAACGGCTGCAGCGACCAAGGACCACAAGGGATTCATGGTGACGGCCGGGGATTACGTATGCTCTGATCCCCCTAACTGAGAATCAGAGGTCCTCGGTGCGCACAATGATGGCAACAACTGGATGTCCAGCGGTGAGTCCGCAACCCCCACCTTCCTGCCTGAGTGACTCCTGAGCCCCGATCACTGCCCTGAGCACAGAGCAGACTGACTTTCTATGAAAAAGCAAGGTGCACCAACTTTCGCTGCAACTGGGAACCTTCCGTACCCTACCTCATTGCCCTGTGCGTGGCCAAGAACACCGCTGTGCAGTTGCAAGGGAGCCTCCTGGGGGGAAAAAACTACTGTGGCATGTTTCACAATGGTACCCGATGACAGGGAGCTCTGAGCACAGAGCCATTCAATCTCTCAGGGGAGCCACAGGAGGATCCTCTGTGTCCTGCTTTTCGGCCACACACATGACCAGGAACACGGCTTGGAGCATCTGAGGTGGTGAGCCCTCCAGCTCAGGGAATGCTTACTTGCTACCCCCACCCTGAGGCATCAACCTACAGGCGACTGGAGAGGCTGGGCCTCTGTTCGCAGAGCACTCTCATGCTGCCCACATCCCTGTGTATCTTGGGCAGACAGCAGAGATTCGGTGCAGCAGCTCAAATGAGAGAGCAGCCTTCCTTGTGGGTCCCTACGTGTGATTCCCCCAGAACCGGAACCACCCAACAAAAAGGCGGCTGCATGACCCTCGCTGTCCATAAATGCCTGCAACAGCTCAATGTCTGCTCTGCAGGACACTGGCAACAACCTAGGATGATGTTGAAATAGACCCTACTTTGACACTGCTACTCCAAGGTTGGCTTTCTGTCTGTTTTTAGCTCATTCGTCTTGGGCTGCCTTCTCAGTAGGACCATTGGGCTACCACAGCAACAGAACTCTATCTGGGCTGCTTACTTAGTAGGAAGGGAACCATTGTACTACCTCTTCAGTTTAAACTATGCTTGGGCTTATTAATTAGTACCCCCTGGCGGCATGTTGGCCCACACAGCTGGACCCCCAATCTGTGAATACCTGCTTCAACTTAAGGATTGCCTCACAGGAAGTGGAGCACAGCTTGGGGCTGCTTTGGATGCCCTTTACCCCTGCACTAAAAAGCGTGGCTTCTGTCTGATTGTGTCCTTTCGATGTTTGGGCTACCTATCAGTAGGAAGGATTGGGCCACTTCCTCACCAGGCACCCAGTTCGGGCTACTCCCACAGTAGGAAGCTTCACTAGTGAAATGTGTTCTGAGCTGATTCCTCAAAAGGATTTCCACCAAACACCAGTTTCTGTGTACTGTTCGGGCCACTTCTACAACTGAAATGTACTTGAGGCTACTTCCTCAGTAGGTCTTCTCCCAATCACTAGTTGTATGCCATCACTTCTACTCTCTCACCTGGCGGGTATTACTGCCTCCCTCTTTGCCTAACAAAAATAATTTGCTGCATGAGCATATTTAAACCCGAACCTGGCAGTGTACACCTACATCATTATCTTGTGCTTTTACTGTGTCCTTATGCACATAGGGTTACATATGCACATAAGATGATTTAGCCAAACTTATGCTAATATTGATTCCCCGTGCATGCTCCATGTTTTCATGTCAATGCTGTAATTTATTGCCTATACTGTAATCTTTACCAATCCTACCACATACCAGCAGTATAGACCCAGCTTGTCTGATGTTTATTGTCCATGTTTACCCGGATACCTTTCCCATGCTATCCATCTATGCAGCTTATGCACACCTGAGATTTGCGTAACCCTCTGGCAAACTGCCTTCAAACCCCTCCACATCTACCAGTGCATAAACACCGGAACCACTAACAACTTGTGAAATCGAGCAGGCACACTGTGGCTCCTTGGCATTCTAGACACCATTTACCTCACAGGTTTCCCACTGAATTGTCTTGATGACTTCCCTTCACCACGCTCTCATCACATGCACTCTTCTGCCTCTCAGAAGTGCCTTCCACTCTCAGAAGATCCCCTCCCCCAGGAAGGGCTCTAGATTGCCGATACTGCAGTAGGCCCACACTCATTGGAGCCCCCCACAGCACTAACATGGAAAGGTACGGCCCCAATTCATACTGCATTAAATTTCCAGAAAACCTCTGCAAACATGCTACAAAACAATTTCAAGCCCAGAATCCTCAAAGAACATCCAGAGAAACTAATAACCAACATCTTCTACAGTCCATCACACAGAGGTCTTAAAACTGACTTCATCTTCTACACTAAGAAATCCCACAAAATGGACCAAGACCTTCCTACAACACCTTCACGTAACTAAGAAATACCAACATCCCTCATGGAACGAAGCTCACTATATCCCCATCCAAGAGCTTCAGCAGAGATTTGTCCATAACCATCCACAGAAATGGGAACATCCTAGTCCAAGCCTCTGAACAAACCTAACCATCTTTAACCGCCACTTCCCTGCACTCTGCACCTTCATGCCATTCTGTTCAATTTACACCCCCTCCCTCTCCAGGAGAGCCACCTCCTCACCCTCTCCCAGAGAACAAATCCATACACCCACACCTCTACTCGCTGATCCTTCTACTCCCAAAACCCTTCGCACTATCTCCACCTCCACCCCCCCAATGGCCTCCCATTACCAGATGCCCTGATGCTACAGTTTTGCTCCCAGCATCACTTTCCCCCTCTCCATGGCTCACCGCCATTTCCCAGCTTGAGCTGTCTATTGCACCTGTATCCTCTCAGTCCATCAACCTCAGCAGGTTAGACTGTACTTTAGCTTCCACCCCAGACTCCAATGAGTTACAGCATACTTCCCCCACCACAGACTCAACAGTCTCTCAACTGATTCCTTTAATAGCCTGACCAGAACACAAAATTGACATGATTCTGGAAGAAATTTCGTCACTACTTAGGGACACAAAGAGTAGCCATATACTGCCCCAATCCCACACATCTATGGTGAAAACCGATCCTGCCACAAACACCCACTTTGACTCCCCCACCCCTCACCCCCAGCCAAACTGTCCACTACATCTATCACCACCTTCAACCTAGGCACACCACAATGGGAATGTCACAGCAAGAAGACAAAACACTGAGCAACCTATTTAACAATGCCCCCAGCCAACATTGCCAGTGCATGATCCTGGTCAGCCTTGGCATGAATAGGACCCAAAACACCACGCGACGTCCCAGGCCGCCTGGCCAACTAACGACCATCCAGCCCAGCCAGCCTGATCCGAGATCTCTAACTATGCTTTGCTTCTTACAAATAAACTGTTCATCAGCAGACAAGCATGGCACTGACATAGCTGAAACTATCTTACTATACAATATTGACATCTGGTTTCTAACTGAAACCTGGCTAAATGACCACTCATTCCCTTACATCGACCTCCTCACCTGACCAGGCTTCCCAATAATTCGCTGTGAAAACCATGGATTGCAGGGGTGGTGGGGTAGCCATCATACAAAAACAAATCTCTGCCTAACCCCCTGCTGCACTACTAAATACCCTCCCATTGAATATTTAGGAGTTAGGCTCTCCCCTCCTGGCCCCAACCCTACTAAACTCCATGTAATCTATCACCCTACAGGTGATTACCCACAATCCCTCAAAGACTTAGCAGGCCTAATATCACTAACCTCCCTAAAAGACAGCACAGACATTATACTAGAAGACCTAAACCTACACCTGAATGATGATGAAGATCATACTGTACAAGCCTTATCCATCCTTCTGGAAGCGAACAATCTTATCCAACACTGCAATAAACAAACTCACAATAAGGGCTCGACCCTTGATGCAGTCATCTATGAATATAACACCCTATCCCTCCAATCTCTCCTACCATCTGACTGGACTGATCACCATCTAATCCTTTTTGATCTCAATACCACATGACCTATGGCCCACCCCCAATCAAGCCATCCCAAGCACTGGACCAGGAACATACATCGTATTACCCAGGCAAAGTTAGAAGCATTAGTCAGTTCCCAAATACTACCTCCATCCGATCTCTCTTAAGTCTATGACATTACCGACCACTACAACACAAAAATGGTTGAACTCATTGAAACAGTCGCCCCTCTGAAACTCAAATAACCTAGAAACCTCCACTCCAGATCCTGGTTCAATAATGACCTTAACATTAAGAGGCATCAACTCAGACAGGCTGAGTGAAATTGGAGACAACAGCCCTCGTTAACCAAACTCTAGATCCTCAGGGGAGAAAGACTAAAATACAAAAAACACATATTCAGAGAAAAAGCCTCCTTTTTCCAAAACCAACTTGACCAGTCTAGGAACAGACCCAAAGACCTCGTCAACATTATCAAACAGCAAACCTCCTCTTTCCCCCAACACTCAATTAATGACTCTACTAAGCACTGCATAGTATTTGCAACCTTTTTCTCTGAAACAATATCTAACATTGAACTGTCTTTTAAACCATCCACCTCCTCACCCTGCACCAAGGATGCACCCCCTTGCGAGAAAGGTCCACCTAAAGCCCTACCTCCAAAAGATGGCTGTATCCCCCTCTCAGCAACACAGTTCACCAACCTCAATCCGGTGCAATTGAAAAACGATGCAACCTGGACCAAATTCAACCAGATCCATGAAAAAGAAGTCCTCAAATTACTAGCATGAACCCAACATTGCACATCTCTGATCCCCTACCAGGGGTGCTTGTAAAAAATCTCAGTCACATCATCTCTCCAATATGGACCAAAATCATTAATTCCTCCCTATCGAGCGGCTCCATGCCGCCCCCCCCCCCAAACTCAAAAAACCAGACACCGACAAGAGCAACCTTAACAACTGCAAACCCATTACTAACCTCCCCCTCCTTGCCAAAACCATTGAAAAATGTGTGCTTGCACAACTCAACAACCACATTGAAAAATGCAACTTACTCGACACCTTCCAATCTGGGTTCAGGAAAGGCTGCAGTACAGACACTGAATTACTGAACATCATAGACTACCTACACAGATCTCTGGATGATGACCAGGCCTGCCTCCTATTACTCCTGTATCTCTCCGCTGCCTTTGATACTGTCAACCATGACACCCTACTAAACACCCTCAGCATGCAGGCATCAATGGAATGGTCCTTCAGTGGTTCGCTTCATTCCTAAACCAATGCTCACAGCTAATCAATTTAAACAACTCAACCTCAAAAACAACGCCAGTCCCACAAGGAGTCCCCGAGGATCAAAACTGTCTCCTGTCCTATTCAACCGCTATATAGAACCCCTTGAAATAATCCTGAAACAAGCCAAACTGCCTATCATCTCTATGCACATGACACCCAACTCTACATGAACATTTCGTCAGTCAAAGACATCCAGCACTTAAATAGCACTCTCTCCACGGTCCAATGCTGGCTAACCAGCAGCTTTCTTAAACTCAACCCCAACATAACTGAACTCCTTTACATCCAACCCAAAGGAAAATCATTTCCCATAGATATCTGGCTTGACGACCTCACTGCATTAAACTGCAAACTATCCATATCCAGCTATGTCAAACCACGGGGGACTACTCTTGACAGACACCTGAGCAGGAAAGAGCATATAAATGCCTCCACAAAAAGTGCCTTGGGCACGCTGAAACCCCTCAAAAAAGTCAAACCCTTCATCCCCATTGAATACCTAAAGACTGTGGTGCAATCCTTAGCTCTCCCCAAGCTAGACTATGGTAACACAACGATTACGGGTGCCCCAAAAACACACCTAGCCCCGTTGAAAGCCGCACTCCATGCAACAGTGAGACTGCTGTTGGGGGAAAGTCACTTTAACCACATCACTTCCACCATCAAGAACCTCAACTGGCTACCAATCGAGGCAAGAGCCATACCGAAAACTGCTTATATAACCCATAAAGCTCTCTGCATGGAAAAACTAGCCTACCTCACAATTTAATCATCAAAAGTCGGACAAAAGTGACCGCTTCAAAGCTCTAACAGTCTACTCTTGATTCCGCCAAAATTTGAAATAGAGAAATAAATCTCCTGCTCCTTCTCCAGGAACACTCCTAGAATCTGGAACTCGCTGCCTCAGGATTTATATGACAATCAATCATTCCCTCACTTCAAGAAGAAACTAAAACTTCTCCTCTTTAACAAGTATCTAAACCAGCACCCTTAAAACATGTGACTGGTCCGTTTGGCTCCAACCGCATCCTCTAAAGAATTCTGAGATCCACTAACTCGGGTAACTGTGTAACTACCCTCCCCGTCCTCACATTGCCATACCTTAACTTTCTCAGACCGTATATCATCTATCTGTGCTACTGTCCGTTATAGATTTCTGTTATATATTGTTATTATGTATGTTATTTACTCCACATGTAACTAGTTCACTTGCTGCTGTGATAATGCTGCAAAGCCCTAAATATATATGTATCTGCCCAATATATATATGTATACGGTGTCTACCTCAAATGCCGCCTTAAATTTATACACAGTATCTACCTCTAATATCGTCCATTTTTACTAATGTCCATCGTAAATTTCCTTTTTTACTGTATGTATTTTTATTTAATCCACATGTAATTTTGTGCACTCGCAGCCTTGCTAACTATGTAAAGTGCTATATACATTTAAACTGTACATACTTCAAAACTGTATTGTCAATATATACTGATGTCTGAAACATAATTCGTCTATATGCTTTCACCATGTATTTATATTTATTCCAAATGTAATCCCTAGTAACTGCTGCTATGCAAACTCTGTGAAGCGGTCTGATATCTTCGGGTTAAGTTTGTGCTATACAAAACTCGATAGATAAATAAATAAATAGGATGTCGGCCATTTGTGGATCTCAAAAAGAGAAAAAATGTGTATGTTACTTCTCGAGATTCATAAATTGCTAAAGGATAGTTGCTCCGTATGAAGGAATTTTTAACCTGAAAAACCCTGACTTTATTTTTTCTTTTTGACATCTTTTGTTGAGGGGGGACCCACAAATAAAATCTCAACCACTGTAATGCTTTATGGAAAATGGTTTTGAGCTGGAGACTTCAGTGCCCACCTTTTACCCCTTAGCTGGCGTGGCTTTTTCACCCCCAGTGCTAAGCCCGTTTTTAATATTCAGAGTATATAGCGCTTAGCCCTCCATAACTTTGCATGCCCCTGATGTGTTATGCTTCTGTCAGGGGTGTTAGGTCCAGCCACACAAGTGGAGTACCTTTTTTTATTGGGAGACATGTGGGAATGCTGGGTGGTAGAAAATGCCCGCAGCTTCTGGCACTTCCCCTCACAGAAATGTGTTCCAGTTCGGGTAGGGCCTGGCCTGTCTGGTTGAGCTTGACTGTTCCCATTGGAGCAGGGTCAAAACTGATTAGCAAATGTCTGGGTCCAGACTGAGGTGGTGTGGTCAGTGGCATAACACAAAATGATGGGGCCCACCTGCAGAATGTGATGAAGGACCTCGACAGCTCCCAGATTGCACAGACATTTATTGATCTTGGGCTCAATGGGGCCCCCTGAATGGTTGGGCCCCTCTATACTACAGGGGCCTGCTTGGGAAAGCAGAGTGGCTTTCCCAAGCGTTTAACAGAGTGGCTTACCTGAGCGTTTAATTTTTTCTTATTTCACGCCATTGCACTTATTCTGCACGGCATGCAATGGCATGGCATAGAGAGTGAGGGGGCCCTCTCCAAAACAAGAAATGTTGGGCTCCTTCCCCCGCACCGCCAGGGACGCGGGGACCTCCGTTACGCCCTTGGGTGTGATGTGCAATATAATAATGGACTGGGATGCTGCTCCTAGTGATTACCAGTGGTTGAGATTAATTCAAGCAGTTCATCCATCGCATTTTTGTATAATTTAGTGAAAGTGGAGGCCTCACACAGGTGGCCAGGAATCAAGGGTATCCATAGCCACAAGAAAATCTCTGGTACTGCCATGCTCAGCCCCCAGGGGAGTCCATTCGGGTTTGGTCTCCAAGGAGAACCTTTCAGAATGCCTGTGCTATTTAAAAAGACTTGCTTTCAAACCTGTAGCAGAGATCTAAAAAGTCAGTGAGAACTTCTGGGAGAAAAGAAAAGATAATGGTGGGTAATAAAACAGCTGCACAGGTATTCCTGATACATATCTTCACTTCAATACCCGTTAATGGATTCATCATCTTGTACATAGGGTACCCTATATTGTTGAAACCAATACAATGTGTTTTGAAAAACAATACCCGACAACTAAAACTGAGCTTTTTTAGCATTTCGAATTCTTGAATGAATATAATGAAATGCACCCATAACCAGTGGGGTAGTACGGGTACCATGGACTCTAATGCAAGCAAGGAAAGTGACACATTCTTAGATATAATAACAAAATAATCGATAATTCGGTTGCAGTGCCCCCCTCATACCACTTCACACCCTAGGGCCCCGGTGCCACGAGACCTGCTGCACTATTGATAGCTACGCTCCTGTCCATAAGTGGATTTGAAACCAAAGGTAACTCTAGATAGTACATCAAATAACTGAACGGATTGTCTTGAGGACAAGATAGATGCGGGTTTGAATTATCTCTTTGATTTGGAAGGCAAGGGAGCGTGGAAGAAGCTGTCACTTCAAATGCGGCTTTTTCAGCGCAAAAGGCGCACTGTACATGCAGTTTGGCAGCTACAAAGATACTAACGCACTGTGATGTGAATTGGGGATGTAGTACAATAACTATGGTAATAGGGAAAGTGGGCGGATGTGTGCAGCAGAGGAGCTAGGGGGAGCTCAGATGCAGTATTGGTAGAAACACCGTTTCTGATCATTAAGTGAAAGTTGTTCTGCTTTGGAACGCGCTGCGTGTTTCACTTTAAGTTTCAGATTGTGCGGTGAGGTCGAGGACAACAGCCGTTCTGTTCCATCTCCAGCACTTCTGACGGAAGCACCCCTCACAGAAAATAATCTCTGGGAATCGACCACGCAGTCTGCCGAGAGGAATTCTCTTGCTCGGGGATTTTGCTTGTAAATGTTGACGTATTTAGGATTTGAAGTGCGAGGGGCACAAAGCTGCAATTTCAGGTGTTTAGTGGCTGCATCGCAGAGATGGTCGGATGCCAGCGGGTGCAGACAGACAAAGCCCTTGAATGCGACGGACGGAAGGCAGCTTAGCTGTACCGAGGGGGCTTAGACCCAACTGACAGAAGGAAGGTAGATGAGCGTGTCTTGGGAAAAGGCGCAAAACGGGTCTACTAACCGCAGGATACGTAAGAGCCACCAAACCCCTCCCTCTACAGACACACCCCTCTAACTCAAGTGATAACCCTCGCATCAACCTTTAGGATTCAGAGGCTATCTGTATAAACGCCTGGAACATCCACAAGTGTGTGTCTGCTTTACTTGCCCTACTCCTTCTCTGTGGCCACTGAAAGGAAGCAGGAAGCTGCCTGCTGCACTGTGCTGCCGGTGGAACGGGGCTTTGGGGATAAATGACCGGCAGGCCGACTACAGCATCACCGGTGCTGGGAATCTATCTGCACGAGACATGAATGCTGCCGCCAAGCAGCCGCCACCACCGACTGAGCGCCCGTCCAGCCTCCACGTGCCAACCTGGGCAAGTACACTAATCCTTCAGTGCTGTATATGTGGTTAATGAGCCCCATGTCTTCACCAGACACCAAGCCCTCGTTACCCCCGCCCCCACTGCCCCTCACCTCCGTCTCCCTTGGTGCAGCCTGCCTATTCGTTGTAATCAGCACTCTGAAACTCTCCTTAACTGCCATAGCGTTTCTAAATGTTAAAATATGTGCAGTCAGCCCACCGGCAATCTACCTTGTCTTTGTTGTTGTTATTTAATGGGACCCACCCCCACACAAGACCCTTTAACAGAGAAGTGATACCCCCATCAGAGCCCGGTGCTACTGTTGTATTAATTGGGTTCACGTACTTAGTTACTCTTCTGGCCCCTCTGATATACAAACAAATGCCTCTTCCTCCTGCAGACACCTCATTACTTGCAAATCTGAGCATCATCTCCTCAGTCACCTCCCCCCCCTAAAACATAATACATAACATATTATATGTGGTTACCAGAAATGTTGCAGTGCACTTCCCACATTCATCTACATATCGGCTTGGTGCAACTATACAGAAAGTGTGTGCAAGCATGTCGACCTTTCCAGATATCACGTGGTCCGTGATCGAAGTAGTTGAAAGAATATTTTAAACTAATCTAGAAGTTAGTCAAATTACAAGGAAATCATACTTGTCACTGTTGTAATAACTTTCCACAAGTCTATCGTTAGGAATACACTCAGGCAGGAAAACTTAGGTAGATCACATGAGCTAGTATATACCACACTCTTGACATGTTGCAACATGTATGCACTGGTAGGAAAGAAATGTGTGTGGACAAATCACAGATTTGTAAATTGCGGCGAAACATATTCGTACATTGATTATGTTGTAATTTCTGTGATTTAAAGGCTATGCTTCTAGAACTGCAACCTTTCATTGCCCCAGAGTAAATTATTGCCTTTCCTTTTAAATAATTTCCCATAATTCGCAGTTGAGAAACCCTTCTCACTCAACATTCTTTTCAATGTTGCAGAATAACTCACAGAAGGTTGTGCATCCCGACCCTCGGTCTCTGTCCAACGAATCTGGTACTGAAAATGACCCAGCGCCCGTGAAAAAAAAAAAACGTCTTGAATGAGTTTTTGAAAAGGGAGGCTTGCAGGGGATTTTAATTGGCGTTGTTTTAAACCATTTGAGATGGCCTTTTTTAATTGCATTTTGAGGATAAGGGGGTGGTTTCATGACAAAATTCGAGGGGCCCATTAGATTTTGAGGAACGTTGTTTCAGGAAAGTTCGAGGTGCGTCTATTAGAAGTAGAATTAGAGAGTGTGATTCTCACCTGTTCTCTCGCGCGTTGTGTAACCAACAGTTTCATGCAGTCTTGTGATATAATTCCCATTTCATATGATTACCTAAATGCTCACCTGACAGGTTTCCTATGATACTCTGATGCTTTTCTTAATGATACCGGAGGATAAGCCATTGAATTAAAAACGCCCCACTAACTGAATTGTTCAATTTTTTAAGACAAAAAAGACACGAGTGTTTGTTGTCATATCTTACTGCTTTACTTTGCTTTTGTTTGGCAACTGAACTGTTTTCATTCAGCTGTGAATTCTAAAAAATCCATTATTGACGATACAAGTTCACTACTTTTCCAGCCAATCGTTCTAAACTATGCATCGTAAACGATTGTACTCTGAGAAGTTGTTCTTGGAAGCTTGGGATTTCTTATGTTGCAAAGAGTGACCATTTTTTTCCTCTTTTAAATTGTGTGTGTAGCATTTTTTAATGAAACGAGTTTGAATTACTGTAACCTATTTGCTAGAATACAGGAGACTTTCGGCAATCACATCTGGTTTTAATAGAGGTAATTTTTTTTTGGGTCTCATCTTGCGCTCTAATTCTTCTGGGATTGTTTTGTAAGTGCATAAGATTTTCAAATTCACAATAAAACCAGGGAGGAACTTTATTTGAACGAGCTGAAGTATGAGTGCAATTCTCTACTTGTTGTCAAATGGGCATTTATTAGTTGCTAAGGAAATCAGTAGCTGTGGAACGTGCTAGCGCTGATGTTCATATTGTTGCAAGTGACACCACATTAACTGTATATATAAATAATTATTCTTCCTACACAATGTGCCCGTGTCAGGCATTCACTGCTACAGCTCTTATTGCTTTAAATTGGGCATGAGTCCTTGAGAAGACCACTCCATGATTAATAGCACTTATGCCTTCTGTTTACCAAGGAATGCCCCTGGTCTTCCCATCTGTATGTGCAATTTGAATAATTGCCCTTACATATGAATAATGCACCCTACCATCGAGTAAAAAGAATTTATCACTAGCACTTGAGACAAATGAGGCTGGCGCCATATGTCTAGCTAGCAGATTAGTCTCAATGACTTATAGTTTGGTAATCGTGTACATACAGATCCATTGTACAGGCATTTCAGAAGTGGAGTACATATGATAAACTGCGTTGTTAATTCGTTCTAAGATCCCCCTCTCGTCAATTAACAATGTGGGAAGAAGAAGGCCATATTTGTAAATAAGAAGTAGCGAGATGTACACAGGTCTTATCGCCTTGTCTGAAAACATATGACACCATTATGGTCAAGAGATGTGGCAACCGACTTTTAAAGTCCCCTTGAATGTGTACCCCGCAATACACTTCAAAGGGCTTTGCCTACAGCACACACAAAGGAACCTGACACCAGGCCTGCTCTGCCTTTTGTCACCCTAGACAGTTTGAAGACTTGACCGGGGAAGCAGAAGTACTTTCCAGACCCAGTTGGGGGGTAGGATAAGGAGTCTCCCCACACAAAGGCTGGTACCAGATATAAATAAGGGACCTTCAGAGTCACTCATCAGTACACTCCTGGACCTGTGGAAGACTCATAAGCAGGACTACCCTGCTGACAGAGGACTGCCCTGATTCTTGAACGACTGCCTTGCTTCCTGAAGAAAGAAGATTGGACCTCCTTTCCTTGATCTCAGGCTACACACAGGGACTTCAAGGCTTGGTTGGCTGACCTCGTGTGTGAGCTAAAGGGACACAACAAGTTTCAGTCGCCTCCCTGCATCTGCCCAGCTGTACTGCTGCAACTGGACCTACCTAAGCCCTGTTGGTGGCCTCTGCTGGACTGAGTCCTGATCCACAAAAGGTGCCCCCCTGTAGCTCCTGGACCCTTGGCTCGCTTCAGTGTGACCTCCTTCGAGAGGAAAGTGAAAATTCTGAGCTTTGGGCTCTTCACAACTGCAAACAGGCCAGTTTGCACCAAGACCCTCCCGCCCCTGATGGCCACCAACATGAAGCTCTGGTGACGCCTGCTCTTCGCACTAACAGCGATGGCCGTCAATGCGAGAACTGCACTTCGCACTACTGCAATGACAGCACACTGTGACAGCCAATGTGAAGCAGGCGCTATATTTTATTTATTAAAATGCACGCTATTTTTCTAAATTGGTTTGGGATTTTTCTTGCATTCTCATTTTGCTACTGTTTGTGTACTGCATAAATACTTTACTCATTGCCTCCAAGTTAAGCCTGACTGCTTTTGGACATGCTACCAGAAGGTTAAGCACAGGCTAATTTAGTGACTTTTTGTGGTTCACACTGACAAGGACTGAGGCTGTTTCCTAAGTGGGGCTTCCACCCCCCCCCCTCAAATAATAACCCAATTTCTTACACCCTCTAAAACTGAGTCTATCTATGACAAGGGCTTCTTGCCCGAGTATGGCTATTTTTAGCTAATAGGTAATCTGAATGAAGATCTATCCCAATACTCTATTTAATTGCACATGCCCCTCTACAATTTTTGCAATACCCCTTGTTTTATGAAAGTGCTTCCTTGTACCGCATTTATAGAAAGTAACGTTGACACCACCTTGCCTTCTGTTCTGTATTTGAAACTCTGCTTAACCACAATCTGGCAAAATGCTTAAGACTAATAAAAAGTGCTTAGGTTATTAGTACTCCCTTTATTTGGGCCTAAGGGCCTTTTGAATGAAACAGGTTGCTAACACTCACTCAAATACAAACTAGCAGTTGGCTGCCGTTACTGACCTACTCCTTAAACTGAAAAAACGAACATATGTCAAGCTGCAAGAATAAAACTCATTCCTTTTATCGTGACACGTTCTGCAACAGTTTGCAAAGGAATCAGTCACTATGCGTGGGGTAGCAGGGAATCAGGAGAGGTATGAGGCGGGGGAATCATTCCGAAATTGTTATTCCTGGCCAAGCAAGGATTACAACATCATAATCTTGAGGCGCCATTCTCAAGTACAATATAAGATTAAAAACCAAGGGACCCTAGAGAAGCTTTGACACTGGCAAAATGAGATTCGTTGACACATACATAAAACAACCAGTGCTTCCCGGTCCTCATTGATAGACTATAAATATACCTACTGCAGCCAGCCATAGTGCCTCTGACTGAGCTGTTACCAGAGCAAGCTAGCCATGGAGTCTGGTGGCAAGAATAACACTGTCTGTGACCTGGAGCCAAGTTCAGTGAATTCTCAGTCCTTGAATAATCCAATATACGGCTGACACGTTAACTTAATAGGATATAAGACACCTGATAATTGGCTATCATGCTTCTGTCAATAGAATCCGGTACTGACCAGAATATCTACCCCTGATCCTTTTGTAAGGTTTATTACAATTCTGTTTCCATTCACATGGGACACGTGTAGCCAAAATGAATAAGATAATCCAGGAGACACTACTAACTTATCAGTGTTAAATTGTGCAGCAGTTTTAGGCCCCCTTTTATAACAAGCCACAAGTTAAGACTACATGGAAACTAAATGTAAAATATGTGTTTGGCACTGTTTTCAAAATGCAAATACATATTGGTGCTGTTTGACTCTTAACTGTTTAGCAATCCATCTGATATACACTGGCATTTCGGGCATACCTGTATCACTGCCACCTTCGGAGTGGCCACACCCTCGGTTTTATCCCAACTGATGTGGTGAAAGCAATTTGAATAAAATGATACTCAGGAGAATTATGTCTGAGTGTGATGGTCTTGTTACTACTTAGTGAAACGAAAAGTTACATGACTGTTACCAAAATTGTCTCATCTAAGGTCTCTATAAAAAAAAATTCAAACTGTTTTGCATCTTGATTTTACCTGTAAGAGTTGAGTTTTTCTCTGTGTAATAGAAATTTAAAGTTAGTGCACTGATTTAACTTTTCCCCATATGATGAGTTTGTGCAGTCAATGGATTTGAGTACTAGATATGTATTTTTCAAGTATTTTTTTTTTTGAAAGAACAAATTACACATACTCTTGCCTACAGCAAAAGACCCCGTAAGTCCACGTGAGAGGGCCCAATGACTTCCCTCCTCTGCCTGATAGCCCGCTCGAGGAGTGATTAACCAGGGTCCCTCCGGTAGTTCCTATTAACCTATATAGGATCTGTGCATTTAGACAACATACACTGTAGGATTGGTGTCCGGACTGATTCTAGACACCCCCACCGGGTATGTTAGCCTGTATACCAGCTAGCTCACAGTGCCACTAGAAACCCCTCTTACCAAGAAGAGAATAGTTCTTGGCAACTATCAAACATGACAACCCTGATCCCTCAGGATCGTGGAAACAGTGCAATACTTTTTGCTCAGTCACTTGTGCTCACTTTGTCCCAGAGAGATACACAGAATAAACGGTGGGGACGTTTTTCAATAAGCATTTATTGAACCAGCGTCATTCTAGTGTAAAATAGGTGTGCTGAAACAACCATTAGACAGAAACAGATATAAATGATTAGAAGCACTAACAGAGTAAAAGGATGGTAGATTCCTACCATCGTGCTAAAACAAAGAATACATGCAAGTATATAAAATACATGACAGTAAAAATGCCTACTCCTACGATGCGACCCTAACTAGATGTACCTAAGTGTACCTAGCATGTATGTAGGAGTAAAGCTAAGAATCCCTCTAGGATAAAGTCAACCCTGTTACCTGAAGTCAGAGACTGTGGGACCCCGTCTTGGTCTCGAGATGGACACCCTGCAAGGGATGTCAGACCACTGTGGGCTGGAGTGTCTGCGTGCAGGAACCTCAGTGTCTCGAGGCAGTGTGTCAGCATGGAAGTCCTTTTCTCTTCTGACTACCTCAGCAAGATGTGGTGTTTATATACCCAAAGTGGTACCCTCAGGGGTTCTACCTTGCTGTGTCATGTCAGACTTAGGATAACGAAAGGATTGACCCTTATACATAGTTATTATGCAGGAGATGTTAGTCCTGCTGTGTTTCCAAGAATCCTCATGCATAATGGATGAGGCGAGTTTTCAGGGAAAACCCTACGTCCTGTAAGCAGTATCGTAACTAGGTAAAAGGTCAGTCCCAAGAACCATTATGTAGTAAAATGGTAGGGGAGAATATAGGTGAAAGGTTAGGTGACTACCTGAGCCTATATTGGGGTACCTATATGAAACATAACACCCACTCCTCATCCAACTGGACGACATACTAAAACTTTAACGTACTTCTAGACATTTGTACGCAAAAACTAATTAGTTCAAAACATTTAGTGCATTTTAAAAATATTCAAAAATGAAAAAATGCTAAAAAATGCAAAAAAAAATTATTTTAAGCGGTAGAAGTTTTACTAAAATATGTTTGTATATATAGTTCGAACAACTATGAGTGAATGAAAGCCATGCAGTTTTAGCAAAAGTTTCTGTTTGTTGAAAATTCCAAATTTGGATGTTTTAGAAAAAGCAGAATTTTTCCCAGCGCACAATGAGCCAAATGTTTATGTGTCCTGGCTGGGAGATACAACATCACTGTTGCCTACAATCGCAGACGACGGTCCCTGCAACACCTCACAGATTAGGTCAATCAAGCACAGATGTTCCTCTGTATTCTCCACAGCCGCTGCCTGTGATGCCTGTGTGACAACCAAGGCCTGAGTGTTTGATGAGGAGCCGGCATCCATTCCGGCAGGAGCTGCAGCATCCTGTGGTGTCTCTAAGAATACGCTGAGGACACTGGAGAACATGGGCCATTATCGGGTCCAGTAAAGCATCAACGTCCGGTGGTGCAACTGATGGAAGTGTTAGACAGAGGTCCAACACGCATTCTTGTCCGCAGAACAGGCATCGGAGGACAGGCAGAATACAGTTGATCCAGACTGGTCTAAATGATAGGAACCACGATTCACTCAGTTTGCGAAGGCGAGGTGTGCCCAGATGGAGTACCATGCAATCATGGTATCGGCGCTCCAAGAGCGTTTTTTCCATCTCCTTGGTGACTGGGACGTCCATTGCGTAGCAGAAAAATGACAATCAGGATACCTGCTATTAGGAACAGGATCAGCAGAAGCGCTCCAAAAATGCTTCCGAATACGGAGTGTAGAAAGTTGGGAATAACTCTGAGGATTGTCTGAAAGGTGCTTAACAGTCCAGAACCTATGGTCTTAAATAGGTGTACCATACCCGTCGTATCAGTCATGTTAAAGATACGTTGTACCATTTCTGTGAAATGGAAAGGGCGGTTCGTTCGTACTAGTGCCTGTATCTCAGCCGAGGACCTTGCAACCTGGAGATCACAAGTTTCTCGGGCGGAGGTTAAGGGCACGGTTTGCTGTAAAAGCATGGCTTTCATTCTGCTAACAGTATCATAGCGTATAAAGTAAACATTCAACGAAGGCCATAACGGTGCCACCCTGACTGTATGGGTCGGTGGAAACAGTAAATGCATACAGCAAGTAACTCTGGAGCTTACAGTGACAAGTTATGCGATGCCCGGGAGCATCCCACAACAACCTTGATCATACAGCATCAAGTAACTCCCATTTGAAAGTAACTTGAACACCGGATTAATCACAGCAGCTGGGGATCCTTTCAAGTGACAGGATAAATTAGCAACTGAACCATTACAGGCCCCGTAAAGCATGATATCCTGGCATATGAGAGATCCACTTAAAGAATTCTCGCAGTTGGTACCGCTAAGAAACACTTCCATGTCCCCATTCCTGCATCGAAATCTGTATGGCAATTCCCAAGATTCCGAGATGAAGTCCCTACCCATCGCTTAATCTCTGCCCGCCTGTTGTTGTTCTAGGCAATACTGAAGCTGGAAAGTTATAACCGGTAATGTTATATGGCCATGGATTAACTATTCAGTGGATGGTGACTGTGCCACAGTAAAAGGCATTGTATATTGTGCTCTGCTTTGTGCCATCGTTATCTGCTTCTCAGTTAGATTGTATGCAGAAAATAGGGATGTACTGTTGATAAATCACCAAGGCACATAACCAGCGCACAATGATCGCAGCATCCAGCTTAATAACATAATAGAACGTAGTTGAGATTGTCCGTGTTGTAGTATGGACAAGTCCTGTTCTAGTACATCTATAGCAGAAGATACAATGTTGCCCAATGAATAAATCCTGGATGTTAATGTAGTCATACCATTGTCAACTACAGCTAACGCCTTTTCTAGGTTAATTCTATCTATTTCACGAAGTCTCTCCACAGCTTCTTGTTGAGAGATTTTCCAGATTTCATTATAGACAGTGAATAAGAAACGTTTCTGACGTGACCTTTGGGGACCTAACAATAAATCCCTTAAATCTACCTCATCTCAGAGTAAGGATAAGTACTGTTTCACCTGGGACAGTGTCAAGGTTTTCAGCCAATCGAGGCACAACTTCCCAACACTATATGATATCACCACCCCCTGTTCTCTTTGTACATAGCGTTAGTCCGGCCTATGGGTACTAAACCCTTCGGTTGTACCCCTGAATCTTGAATGACATCTGTTTGTGTCTGTGGACCAAACTAACCATCCCTTCCAATTGCGGTCTGATGTATTGTACTGCATGATGTCATCTATTGTATCCCCTCCACGTGATGTAAAATTGATGTGTGAAGGTGTGGGAATCTGAGGTGTGTTCAAATCCTTGTTCTTGACTAGTCCAAGACAGGAAGTCTGTTTACACAGTGTCATTCAGAAATATTATCTGCTGTGGAATGAGGCACGCTCTAAATAGTGCTTCTGTTCCCAGGACTTGCCATTCCTTTAAACCCCAGACTGATTTTATGTCTATATTGTCCTTCCATAAGTCGAAACCCTGTTCAGACAGTTGGGAAATAAAAGATGCAGAATAAGTCAGTTTGGTGTTAGTCAGCATATTTTTCTGTGCAGGTGTAGGTGCAACCTTATAGTAGTATGAGGTTGGTTCAGAAGTGTTAAACCCTGAAAAATACGAAAATTTCTCTGCTAAGATTTTCGAACTACCTTTGGTAAATAAATGTGGTATTTTCAAAAGTTCAGTGGGACCAAATACATCATAATCAACCTTGTCCCAAACTATACCATCAGGAATTGGAACAGCTGTAATGTTCACGGAAAACAGGTTTCTTTGTTCACGATGAGATGATGTATGAGGTTTCAGGACCAAGTTTACATTTGATACTGCAGAGCATTCTGGGAGATATTTTCCATTCACGAGTAAGCAAAAACCAGTCACTAGGCCAATCCAGAACAGAAAAAACAATATTCCAGTTATGATCCAGAGCTGGAGCCAAGTGTAGAAGTCACGAATTTGTTGCTTACGGGAAACTGGAACTGGCGTTGTTTCAGGTTCACTTGGATCCAGAGAGAAGATATCAAAATTGATGAAGTAGCCAGATGCAGTTCGATCTATCTTTGGTAGCTCAGCAGGTTTTGTTGAACTGGCAGACATCTCTTGTAGAGACATATTGATGTAGACATCAATGTTAGGCCGAATTGAAATTTGTCTTTCATTCATGTTTTGAAGTTCTCTTTCAAGAGGAACGAGTTCCATTTCATTGTTGGAAATTCCATCATTTTGTATTGGTGACTCTTCAAATGTTATGAGTCTTTCTGTCTGAACTTCCTGTATGGTAGCGAGAGGAGAGCGTTGGCAACCCAGGAGCCCACGAGGCCTACTATTCAGTATCGGCCACATAGTGTGGTTTGACCAGATCAATGGAGATGAATCTCTTTTCTTTTTTTTTGGCAACAGGCGGAAGAAGTACTGTTCTTGTTCCTTCGACAGCCAGGACAGGTACAAGCTTTCTGTATGATGGCCCAAATTCTTTCTTGTCCTCGATCTTTTCTCTGACCAGATCCCCGACTTTTGGGATCCAGACAGGTCTTGCTGTGACTGATTTGACTTCCCCAGTGGCGGTGCGTTTTACTTGCACGTTGCTTAGTAGTGCCCGGGATTCATTCAGATCCTGTAAAACAGCCAAACGTTTATTGATGTCAAATGGGTTATCATCTGCCACTGTGCTTTCATAATCGAGATCAGGTACCCACATTCTCGTCCCAAATAGGACTTTGTAAGGAGTGACACCTCCTAGGAAACATCTTGGCATATTATTAAGGGCTCATTGAACCCCGTATAAGTGATTGACCCAACTACCACCCAAACCTAATACTCTTGCTGTTAAAGATTGCTTTAAGTCTCGGTTTTTCCTCTGCCCGACCGAATTTCCCACGGGATGGTATGGAGAGGAGGACCGCAATCCTACACCCAAACTTCCCATGGCTTCCTTGTAAGCACTAGAGCCAAACGCGGGGCCATGGTCAGAATGTAATGTACCAACTGCGTATGTCCCTATAAAGACTCGCAAATCTTTTATAACAGTTTGAGCGTCAGCCAAGCGCTGAGGCCATACCCATAGGAATCTAGAGCATGAATCCACTGCTACCAAGATATACTTGTAAGCCCCATCTGATTGTAGGGGGCCGCAGTGGTACAAATAGACCCAAGCGTGTGGTCTGTCTGATATTAGTAAAGGTGTCTGCGCTGGACGTGCCACGGTTAAACCCTTCATCTGCTGGCAGACGTCGCAATTTAGGACAAAATTCTTTGCTTGTTTAGTTAAACCAGGCCACCAATAGCGTTGTTTCAGTAAAGAAACTGTCGCGGTAATCCCTGCGTGTGCAGAACCTAGACCCTTGTGTGCAGCTAGTATTAAGTTTGGTATTACTCTATCCCCTACTCCTGGAATCTGAGCATACAGAATGTTGTTCGCATTTAACTTGTAGGAGTACTTGAGTGGAAAGCCTTTCGGTAAGGCTGTTCTGTTTTTGCTTGAAGAAATTACAGCTACCATTATCTGTCTGTCTATTCTCGTTTTTGAACGAGTGAGTGCAGATACGGCAGCAGTTCGTACTGCCCCTTTCGCGGCTTCACGGCCAATGAATTCCCTTCAACATGAACACCATCATGTTGATGACTAAGCGTGTGTATCACGTGAGCTCTTGGTAGTTCATTTTTCAACTCAGCTACCTGTTCCCATAGCATTTTCTACTTAATTGTGCCACCTTTTGAGTCTTTAAACCCATTTTGACCCCAGTAGTGTAGATATTCATTGTATGACTGAACACAGTAAAAAGAATTGCACACAATCAGTGTGGGGAATTATCGATCCGTATTTATTAGCGCCAGTAACAGGGCTTTTAGTTCTGCCAGCTGAGCCGTGCAGTCTCCTAGAGACTGTGTCTTCGTACTGCCAGGATGGAAGTTGCCTTCCTGAATACGACCATTAACAATAGCACATGCAGCGCTGTATTGTTGTTTAATTCCTATGGCCGGCGGAGCAGAACCGTCAGTGTAAATAATATACTCATACTGATCTAGAGGCATTATTTCATTTGGTAGAGGATATTCTTGTTCATATTGCAGGAATGCTTGTGTTTTTAGACTAGGGTCGTATCTGTATTCTACATCCATTGCAGTGAGAGAATTAGCCCATTGTATCCATCTTGGATGAAGGCTTTAGCATTGGGAACGCTTGCCTTTGTAGCAGCCTCGAAGACTGGTACCGGAGTAACAACTATGATTCGTCTCCCCTGAGTGCTCTTTCTCTCACTACAGCGGTCTGTACTGCTGTTAGGATTTTTTCTGTAGAAACAAAACGCATTTCAGTGTTTGTGTACAAATGTGGGTTGTATACAATTGGTACTGTTTCACCTTCATTGAAGGTTAGGTAAGTGTACCCAGATTGGGGGTGCTAGAGAGCCCGGAGCAAAATGGCTGCACTGTAGTGAGGCTCTGCCGGCCGGGCCAACAATCCTTCAAATATCAGCGGACCGATCACCCATCGGACCTCAAAGCCGACAGCGTTTAACAGACGATACGTAGGGGGACCCCCTACTATGCAGCAATGATGAGCTGAGGCGCTCGGAGACTAGTATCCCCGCTAAGAAGCTCCCGGGAGTTGCGGCCTCAAGGGCGGGCAAAATGGCGGTGCAAACAGCCTGTAAATCGGACTAGAAAAGGAGACACCCAGGTGAACTGCCAGTGCGACAATCATCGCTGCAACTACCCGGAAAGACAAGTGACAGCGGCCAGCCACTGCGGGCACACATAGCTGCTACTTTGGAATGCTGTGCGCAATAGTGACCAGGGAAGGGGGCCGGTGGGCCTAGATCAGCATGTACCGCAATCAGGCCACTGCAGCAACATGCCTCGTACCTCCGGCAAGTAAAGAACCACAAGAGCGGGGCGCCCGCAGGTTACCACTGAAGACCGAGCCGCGCTGCTGCGGAGGAGGAGTAGAGCGGCGTGCGCGGGGTGAGCAGTCCCAACGTGTTTGTGTCAGCTCCTTACCTGCGGCGGCCTGACAGGGCGCCCCCCCGGCGCTGAGCAGGAGAGCCGTACACGGAGGAACGAGGGGCCTGGATGTTTGGGAGCGCGTGAGCACGATTCCGGCCTACAGGCCCTGAGAGGGAGCGGCGGTGACATCCGGAACTGAGACAGGCCCACCCGAAGACACATCGGACGTGTGGGCCCCTCTGCGCAGTGTGTGGGCAATAGGCATTCGCTGAGGGCACGCGGGCAAATATATAAACGTGGAGCTTACTCTGAGCCCGGGCGCATTAAAGGTGAGCGATTGTGCTGCAGCGGTGCACTGGAAGTGATTACGTGGAGTGCATCTCCTGGAGGGCCACGGGGCAGCGTATAATAGTTATAAATAAGCAGCTGCCTAGTTAACACAAGCAGACAGGGCCTGGGTCAACAACACGGCGAAAGAGGAGCAGCAGAGGTATAGCGGGCAGTGAGTTATCGGCGCAACCTCCACGAATAGGCCCTGAGCAAACTTCTGGTCCTGTGTGGCTTCCCCAGGGGCCTACAGTTATACAAAGTGAGGCACGCAGACCGTGGCGAAGACCGCAGACGGGGGAGAGGTCCGAGCGCACAGTGGTCTGTACCAGGACCCAGAATCTGACCGTGCTGGGCTGCAAGGGATGCAAGCGGCCAAACTACCGAGTACAGTGCCTGGGTCTGTGGCGTGATAGCTGCAGCTACACACGTGGTCACCAACATGAGAAAATCCGACAAGCAGCAATCAAAACTATCTTTCGAATCTCGCCGGTCGGATCGTCCAGCTGGGGCTGTGGCGCACTTGGACACGGAGTTGGAACAGCATCAGACACAGCCTTCCCCCCTAGAAGCTATGATACAGGCTGTGCAGCAGAGCCTACAAGCCAATGATGGCAAAATAGACAACCTGTCCCTCAGAATGGACAAAATGACTGCAACGTTGGATAAACAGGGCGAGAGACTCACAACAGCGGAACTCCGAATCTCATCCGTGGAGGATGAAGCGCATGCCACGACAGATAAATGTCAAGAAATGGAGAAATTACTAGAGGTCATCAGGGCCAAAAATGAGGACCTTTAAGCGCGTTCTCGGTGCTGTAACCTACGTATAACGGGTGTGCCTGGGAGTACGAACACAGGAAGACTTGAGGACTACGTCAAGACTATGCTGAAAGATGTCTTCGGAGCGGAGAACCTATCCCAGGTCTTGATAGTGGAGCGGGCGTATCGTTCCTTGGCACCTAGACCACCGCCGGGCGCGCCGCCTCGCCCCATCGTGGCAAAGATCTTGAACTACAGAGACCGAGACACGGAACTCCGACTGGCGAGGGAAAAACAAAACACATCCTATCAGGGCAGCATGGTGTCCTTCTTCCCTGACTTCACCATGGCGGTGCAGTCGGCCCACAGGGAATACACTGAGGTGAAGAAGAAATTACGCACCTTGGAGATACCGTACGCAATGCTCTACCCAGCCAGGTTAAAGATCACACTGGATGGCAAGGTGAAGGTTTTCCAGTCGCCGAGGGCTGCTCAGGACTTCCTCAGGTAACTAGAAGCTCAACGTAAGGCTACAAAGCGCAACACATCCCCTGCACACTCCGGGCATTCGGACACTGAAGATTAGAACGGCGTTCGCTATAACTGATTTGCTCTGCAATGCCTACTATAACATGTCATAGTAATTTTCTACACGGTGCGGCTTGAGGACATCAGGGATCTCCAGTCGGTTGCTCTCCGCAATGTATGGGGGTGTCCATTACAATGGTAAAGGGGTAAATGCCTGAAACTGTAAGTGTTTATGTTACTGCTAAATGCTAGTTAACGGACTGTCGGGCACTCCATTGTGAACTAGTTAGCACAAATATTGACTTATGATTTTCGATTGAGTTGGAGGGCTAAGTATACTAGGCAGGGGGGAAAAGTGAATTTGCCCACTCCAATATATAACAGGGTGGGGGCTCCCGGGGTGCCGATACTTGGGGAATGACCATACAAATGTGACATATGTTTGGGCTCATGTGGTGGGGGCCATTTGCTCCGAAAAGTGGGGGGCTATCTATGAGCGGGAGGTGGTGGAGGTATACAGGAATCATATGTCATGCTATGTTGGGTCCATGATGCCTCGACCCGGCCACACCTGCACTGCGGGTGGTGCACGGGCACTCAGTTGTCCCCCATGTGGGTATTACCCAAGTTGTTTGCTATGTTTTTTGCAATAGGAACTGGGGTATGTCTTTGGCATGATTGGGATGCTGAAGTGGGTGGGGGTAGGGGGGTTGAGTTCTGTATTTGTAAAGGGTGACACAATTGGTACATCAGGTACACTTGACTCAGCCGTTGGGCGTATGTCGTGCGACACCTGCATTAAACCATTGCACACCACAAATGATGATGACAGAGGGTGACATTCGACTGCTGACATGGAATGTGAGGGGTTTGAATAATCCGAAAAAGATTAGACAGGTACTCACCTATTTAGACAGGCACCATATACACCTCGCGCTTTTACAGGAGACTCACCTGAAAGGGGGAGGAGAGAGTAGGATAGGAACACGCTGGGCGATGGCAAAGGTGGCAGCCTCCCATTCCAGCTATGCGAGAGGGGTACTGATATTGGTTAAAAAAGGAACACCCTTCAAACTGTTGTCAACGGAATCAGATCAACTGGGGCGCTTTACATTGACACAGGGCAACCTGGCGGGGACAGTACTCACCATGCATTTGGCGCCAACACTCTCGGATCACGCCCCTGTAGCACTAGACATCAATATCCCGACTAGACATCACCAACCATTTCAGTGGCGCTTACAACCGTCTTCCCTCTTAGATCCCGTTTTTAAAGACGGAGTTCATCAAGCTATTGAGCTCTTCTTTGACGACAACGTAGGCACCGTTGAGGATGCGGGCACACTCTGGGAATCCTTTAAGGCAACTATCAGAGGGACCTGCATAGGGCTACAAGTCGGGGTATTGAAATCCTTACGGTCACGTATGAAACAGATTGAGAAAGAAATAATACGACATGAGAGGGACTACACCCACACACTGTGGCCAGGTACATTGGCAGAGATCAGGTCGCTAGTGACCGAGTACAACGAGATGGCTGACCAAGAAATCAAGCACATGTCCAGATGCTGGAGAGCTCGCTCGTATGGTGAGGGTGGTCGCCCTGGCCGCACCCTAGCCTCCAAACTAAGGGGGGGAGATCACAGGAGTATGTCACACAGCAAGAGGGGGAGGACGGTACGACTCATTATAATACCCCAGATATTGTAGAATGTTTCCGGGACTACTATACATCTCTATATAGCTTGGGAGATGAAGCAGACAGTGACGAGATCCAAGCCTTCTTCGAGGAGATAGCTTTGGCATGGCTCTCGAATGGCCAACGTGAATATCTCATGCAGCCTCTCACGATAGATGATGTGAAAGAGGCCATACGGTCCTTGCCTTCTGGCAAGGCAGCGGGTATAGATGGTCTGCCAGGGGAATTTTATAAGGAATATGTAGAGATCCTGGCCCCCATGTGGTGAACATGTATGGAGAGGCATATGACAAAGGCTTGCTCCCCCCAACTCTCCGAGAAGCGTTAATCGTCAGTTTGCTGAAACCGGGGAAAAGGGCAGATAACTGTGAATCATAAAGACCGCTGTCCTTGTTGAACATAGATACCAAAGTAATCGCCAAAGTGATTGCTACCAAACTACGGCCATTACTCCCAGCCTTGGTCATCCCGGATCAATCAGGCTTTGTGCCGTCTCGCTCAACGTCTCATAACTTGCGCACTCTATTTGCAGTACTACACCAACTAGATCCGGACTATCGGGCAGTGGCGGTGCTGCTAGACGCCGCCAAGGCCTTTAATTCGGTCAGATGGGGGTATATGTTGGCCACGTTGCAAAGGATGGGCCTGCCGTTCCCATTCCTACGATGGATAGAGATACTTTATACTGCACCGACAGCGAGGGTGCGTATCAACAACTATCACTCTAAGCCTTTTAAAATTTGCAAAGGAACCAGGCAGGGGTGCCCACTCTCCCCCACACTTTTTGCGATTATCATGGAGCCCTTAGCCTGCGCTGTGCTTCAAAGGTACGCAAGAGCCGCACTGCAATTCAGTCAACGCCCCCTAATAATCTCCATGTATGGAGATGACATGGTGTTATATATACGAAACCCTGAAGAAAATCTGCATGCACTTATCCGTGAATATATTAAATATGAGCATTTGTCGGGGCTAAGAATCAACTGGGGCAAATCGTCTGTTTTTCCCTCCCACCAGGCACACTGCAGTTTCAAATGGAATACCCTCTAGAATGGTCAACAGACCCAGTTAGGTATTTAGGGATCTGGGTGCACTCCGATCCGGAAATAGTGCTGAGGGAGAACTATGACAAGGCCTTATCCGCTACAGAAGACCAAGTAAGTAGATGGATAGGTCTACCTCTCTCTCTCGCTGACAGAATAGCAGTAATAAAAATGGTTGTTCTCCCCCGATACCTGTACCTTTTCACAAATGTCCCCATCAAATTAACCAAGGCCTTTTTTTCGCAGCTCCGCTCTATCTTGATACGGCTAGTCTGGGCGAACAAAAAATCCAGATGTAGCTGGAACACCTTTACTAGGCCTTACTCTCAGGGGGGTTCGCAGCACCTGATTTATATCTGTATTATCTATGTGCACAGGTGCAATTTGCCCATTATTGTTTTTTTCCTCCCCCTTTCATACTGCATGTGGCGGTGGAAGCGGACGATATGGCCCTGGACCGATTAGTGACACTGATTTCCCAAACAAATTCCACCTACCCTTTCAGGGACATGTGCCCGGCTGACTGTACGGCTCAGGCATGGTGCGCGATGGCGAGACGTACGGGCAGACAACTAGTGTACGCCCCTGCCTTACCAATAGCACACCATCCCAAACTCTTGGTGACTCAAGAAAAAAGGACGCTAGACACATTGGTGGACTTGGGCTTGATCACAATGGGAGATGTATACCCGGAAGGCATGTTCATCCTGATGGAGGAACTGAAAGAACGCCATCCATGTGACTTAATGTCAGTCTTTGCATATTATAGATTGCGCGAGGCACTCAAGGCTTTTAACGCTAGTCATCCCATAGAACCTGCTATCTTAAAGCCCCTACAAATGCTTCTGTCAGGCCCTTCTCAGGGCAAGTTAGTCACACGACTGTATAACACTTTACAATCGGACGCTGCACCAACCTCCAACCTTGCCCGTGAACGCTGGGAACAGCTGTTGGGCAACACTCTTGGCGACGAGGACTGGGAGCTCTGTTGCTCCATGACCAGGCGACTGACAGCTAACTGTAATTTGTGCATAATACACTTTAAGTATCTCTATTACACACCATTCCAACTACACAAATATGGATTGAGAGACACGCAGTTGTAAAAGATGTGGGTCACAGGAGGCTGACTATCGGCACCTTGCTTGGGACTGCTCCAAAGTCCATGAATTCTGGACGTTGGTTACACAAGCGCTCACAACTATGGTACTGGAGCAGGTAGATTGCTCACCCCGGTGCTGCCTGCTGGGACCGGTACAATACTTAAAACCCCAGAATAGGAAATTGGTGTTAATTGCAGTTCTGTTAGCAAAGAGGAAGGTGGCGCAAACGTGGGATAGTAAACTGTCTCCGAAATTTGATTCCTGGATAAAGGACTTGGTATTTTGTAGAGACCAATTGACGTGTTATGCTGAAGAACTCCCTACACCATCAAGGCCGAAAGATGTCTGGTCACCGCTAACTGCTTATCTATTGTCTAATACTCATGATGTGGTTGGAGATCTGAATTCACCTGTGAATGTCAACATTGTATTGCAGGATGATATAGATTCATGATCGGACTGATGTATACTATTCTCATGGAAGTCACTGTACCTACTGTCACTCGGGGGGAGGTAATGTTGCGTATTTTACGCGAAGTTGTACGTACCTTTTTCTGGAAATGCAAAATAAATAAATAAATAAATAAATAAAAGTGTACCCACATTGGCCTGCTATAACACTGATCACCGGGTTGCGGACATTTACACGTGTCTACAAGTGTTTTGATGCTATCATGTCAGCTTGTAGGGAATGAAGGATATCTGTGTGTTCCTGTGTCCAATGCCTAACTGAAAAATCAGGTCTTATTAAATCGTAGAAAGGTTTTACTTTTTCTGCGTAATCTAAAATGTAAGTTCTACCAAAATTTAGGAATCCCAATATGGATTGCAAGCTTTTCAGTGATTTTGAAGTTTGAAGCTGCGCACACTTTTCTAAAAAGTTAGCTGCAAGGCTTTTACCTTCACTTGATAACTGATATCCCAAAAATAGGACATTGAGGTGAGCTATTTTTGATTTGAATTTGAGCCTCCAGAGGCAAACCCCAAAATTATGTTGCTCACCCTGGTCAAGTGATCCTTCAAATCATCATCCGTCAGATAAATATCATCTACATAGGACAATGTCTCTTCATCCAAATTCTGAAGTAACTCTGTTACCCTAGCTAAGAACAACCCAGGGCTATTCTAATACCCTTGGGGGAGTCAACAAAATTGACGCTGAGAACCTAGCTCTGAGAATGCTGTCAGATACCTGCTTTCAGGCGCTATATTTTAGCAGAAAATTCCATTTGAGATATGTAGTGTTGTTTTGTATTTTTTCCGCACAATGTTTTTCATTAATGCGGCACTGTGTGCATTCTGTACTGGAAATGTTTTAGTGCATGTGTTCAGACGTCTGTAGTCTGAAAACTAGACAGTATGAATTATCGGGTTTCGTAATGGGAAACAAAGGATTATTCATTGGAGAGGTGCAAGTTTCAATTACACCTTGGTATTCAAGTTGATCTAAGATCTCCCTGACTTGTTTTTTTGCTTCTTGTTTTATTGGGTACTGTCTCTGTGGAGTTGGAGTAGTTTTTACTGGGATTGTATGGTGAGGTGACTCAGCATCCCACCCAACATGGTTGCGATATAGTGCTGGAGCAAGGGCTACCGCCCACTCCTGCGCGTATGTGTGTTTTCAGTATATTGGAACGAGGTCGGAAAAGCTGGTAAAATTACTGTTTCTCCCTTTGGGCTATCCATAACAATTTCAGGCGGCCAATCTTTCTCAGCTAAAAGGATACCATAGCCGTGAGTCAGGTTCTCCCAAAAGAGACCTTTAATTTTTCTGGGTTTGTCTCCCTCCATTTGGAGTGTTATTTCATGTAACCTATGTGGGACACTTACCCTTGTATCAGGTGTTTCCACCGTGATATGTTCATTCAACTCCTGAATCACCAGAAATTCCATCAGGTTCTGGTGAGCTATTGTTACTTCTGCTGCACTGTCTAGCATCGTCAGAGCCCATTCCCTGTTCATAAGTTGAGTCCTCAGAATTCTGGGCATGTCTTACTTTAAGACCTGCTACTTTCTTTTTTTCAAATTGAGGTTTTGAATTTGGCTTCTCTTCTTTTTTGGAAGTATAATCTGAAGTGCATGGCATGTCTCTGGACTTTGTACACTCTTCTTGTCTGTGTTCTGACCGTCCCTCTCTCTCAGAGTTTCTTGGTGAACCCTGAAAGGAACGAGAGGAACGTGTATCAGTATCCTGATACCTGTCAGGTTTTTTAATGTTATCACGGTTCCTAAGGTTGTACCTCCTTTCGGACGGCTCCTGTTGGGGAGACCCACCCCTGAATTGTGATCTATTCTCTCTAATCTTTTGTTTTTTATTGTTATTATCCCATTTCTTCTTGGAAGAATCAGGTGCTTGCTTGATGTTATCCTTTTCAGGACACCCCATCAGTTGAGGTTTTGTTGCTCTAGCTCCCAAACTATCTCTACTTAATTCAGCATAGGTGTCTTCAATAATTTTAGGTAATTCACGTTCCTGGAGTGAAATCCCTCAGGCGTTGGCGTATTGCCACTGCTGCATCCCCTTTAACGTTAGCTAGTGTGATAGCTGATATCTGGGCAAAATTACCTAATAATTTCATCCCTAAGTTCAGAGCAGGTTCTGCTCCATACTCATTCTATATTTGTCTTAATACTTCTGGTATTACTGCTAATGACGGGATACCCTGAGCTCTGGTATACATTGCTGCGAAAACTGTACCCCAGGTGGTACAATCCTCTATCTGGGGAGCTATCCCCATTGGCAAGCAGATTGTTAACATTCTGTGTTTTTCTTGAGGGCTGGTGTGTGGAAATACTGCCTCTAGCTGTGTTATTTTCTGAGCTATCCAGAATGGCATTTGCTCATGTTTAGTGGGCATTTTACCCATAACTGCGTGTAGCGTTTGTGGTGTAATTTTAGTTGTAGATCCCTGAATTTGTCCTGTTTGTGTAGCCCTTGTTGGCTGAAGTGTGAGTGTTCTCATCACGAACTGTGTCAGGTTTCTGTAAAGTTTTATTATTTCTTTATGAAGTGGACGTAAGTCTACCACTGGCGTTGAGTCAATGTCTGGATGTGGTGTGAAAGCCACAAGGACTGGCCAAGTGGCTCCATCTCTTCTGAGCGGACCTAGTTTTACTTTGTCTTTTCGTGGGGGAGGGCGCCTTTAAACCAGTTTATATGCTCCTGGTAGGTGAGCGAAACTTCAATGTCCTCATACAGACAGTATTCCTCTGGTGTTTCATCTTCAGTGTAAGAATGAAATGTATGTGATTGTGCATCTGCTTGTGGGAATTTAACCCATGAATAGAATACCTCCGTTCTATATGACTCGTGAGTCTCAATCACGAAGGTTACTATACCACCCCTAGCTGTGACTCCATAGTCTGTTAGTTTTAGAGTAAGGGCATTTCTAACATTTTCTGAAATGTTAATTTCACCTTCCTCTCCTTCTTCCCTAACTGTAGCACGTTGTGCTAGCACAGCGGCGTCTTCTTCAGCCATTGTTTTTGAAAGAAGAAATTTCAAGGAAACTGAGATAAGGTTTTATGCACAATAGGAACTGTTTGTCCTTCAAGCTTCAAGCCAATACATAGGATATGCCTAATCAGCTGTGGCGGATAGTTCTCTTCCCACTCCAGACATCTCTGGGGAAATGTGAGTAGGGGTCTCTGAGAAAAGCACGACTGAACTACTCAGATTTGACTGTTAAATAAGTACCAAACCAACGTTGGCTGTGCCATGTCTTGTAAGTCCTATAAACCTATATAGGATCTGCACGTTTAGATAGCATACACTGTAGGATTGGTGTCCGGACTGATTCTAGACACCCCCTCCGGGTATGTTAGCCTGTATACCAGCTAGCTCACAGTGCCACTAGAAACCCTTCTTACCAAGGAGAGAATAGTTCTTGGCAACTATCGAACATGACAACCCTGATTCCTCAAGATCGTGGAAACAGTGCAATACTTTTTGCCCAGTCACTCGTGCTCACTTTGTCTCAGAGAGATACACGGAATAAACGGTGGGGATGTTTTTCAATAAGCATTTACTGAACCAGCGTCATTCTAGTGTAAAATAGATGTGCTGAAACAACCATACTTGATTTACTGGGGGCTTGTAAATCAAATGCTACTAGTAGGCCTGCAGCACTGATGGTGCCACCCACACAAGTAGCCATCCAAATGTAACTCAGACCTGTCACTGCAATGTCTGCGTGCACAGTTTCAAACTGCAATGTCAACCTGACCAGTGCAACCACTTGCCAGGTCCAAACCTTCCCTTTTCTTATATGTAATGCACCCCACAGGTAGGCCCAAGGTATCCCCATGGGCAGGGTGAAGTGTATGTTAAAGGTAGGGCATGTACTGGTGTCTTTTAAGGGTCCTAATAGTGAAATACTGCCAATTCTGTTTTCTACTATTGAAAGGCTATCTGACTCATAGGCTAACATGGGAGTTGCTTTGTAACATCTTACAAGCATAACTTTCCATTGGGACAAGGTATAGAAATGGAGTTTAAGCTCTCTGAACTCAGAATTTAATAACATATCTTTTTAGGGAGATGGTTTTTAAATTGTGTGTTTGAAAATGCCGCTTTTTGAAAGTAGGCATTTTCTTATTTAATCATTCTGTGTGCCTCTGCTATTTTGTTTATTGACTTTCTGGTTTTGGAGTGACAGGGGCTGGGGATGTGCATTCACTGGGGGGTGGTTGAGGTGTGTCCTGCCTTTCCTGGGTGACTCAGAGTTGAGCTGAATAGACCTTGGATGCATTTAGAGTGGTGGAAGGAGTTTCACTTACACCTGACTAAGCAGTGTCTCCTCTGCACAATGATGTCTCCACCTCCTGTAGTGATGCTGCACTAGAGAGGACAGAGCTGGTTTGGACTGGGCTCAGAGACCATTGCCACAAAAGAAACAAAGACAAAAATGGAGTATAAGTAGTCGACCTTAAACCCCAAAGTATTTGATCACTTCTGGACTCAAGGGGAACATCTTGCCAAGTAGAAGAGCTGGAGAGCTGTATGGAGGAGCACTGCCCCTTTGCTGTGTGCTTTGTTAGGTTGGCCCACAGCTGCTGCTTCTGCCAAGGAAGAGGACAAAGACTAGAACTTTGCTGTGAACCTGCTTGAAAAAGAATCTCCAAGGGCTTGTGTGTGCTGGCCTCCTGTTCTGAAGTCTCAGGGACACAAAGACTTCACCACCAGCTCCCCTGAACTCCAATGCTGGGAATTCTGATCTGCCAGGAGGTGCCTGTTCAGTTTTGGACCTCTGGAGGATGTTCCTGCTGTTGGGAGCTGGAATAAGCTTAAAGAAAGCAAGAAAAACTACTCTGACACCGTCAGCGCCACTGCAAGTGAGGCAGCGACCTGCACTGTGGCCAGGGCACCGCTCGTGAAGTGCACAACGCATCGCCTCGCCTGCACCATAGCTCTGACGCCCTTCGACGCTCTTCGACACTTGCAGTTATCGGCCTTCCTGACGCCAGCACCCGCAGCGATGCCGTCATTGGCAGTGCCTGTATCCCATTATCACAGAGCCGATAACCGACGAGGTTGACTTCACAAACTCTTTGACTTCACATCGCCTCACCGGAACAAATGCCTCACCGCTAACGCTGCAGTTTTCCCCTGCCCTGGACTAGACACATCGGCTCCTTGTGGGCACGACGCCTCACCTCTCCTGTGGTAACTAGGGAACCAACCTTGACCTCGGCATCTATGCCTCACCTCCACGATGCAGTGCATAGTCCAAATACTTCATTTTCCAAGATACTGTTGTTTGGGGGTCCACGCGACTTCATGCCCGAAACCGCACACCTCGCGATCGGCGCCATACTTTGGATTTATGCCTGTCACAACGTCGTAATAGCCCCAGGGGGAGCTATTTTTTTCTACAAGTGCTTTTTCTGCAAGTAACTGTTTCTAAGTGCTATTTTGATATATGTATGTTGGATTTTTGTCATTTTGGCCTTGTTTGGTTTAGATAAAGATACTTTATTTTTCTAAACTGGTGTGGTGTCCCTTTGTGATGTTTTCACTGTGTTACTGTGTGTTTTGAGTACAAATACTTTACACATTTCCTTTGGGATAAGGCTGTCTGCTCATACCAAGCTACCAAGGGGGTGATCAGGGGTTATCTAAAATGTGTATCCCCCTTACCATGACTAGAAGCAAGTGTCCCTTCTCGGGACAAATGCACCTACCTCTGCCAATTAGAAACCCCATTTCTAACACTGGGGACATGCTAAGATATCGGAGCCCTATACCTACGAAGACCAACAATTTTGACAAATACACAGTTGTCATGGGGGCGGCTGGTGGCTTGGAGGGAGGATTGACAAGTGCAACACTGACCAGGAGATTCGCCTTTTGCCCAAACCTTCTCTGCACAAAATCATGGCCGCCATGCAGGTACTTCGAGGCATGCTGGAACCTAAGCTAGACACGTCACAATATATGTCACTATGGGCAGATGTCCGAAATATCACTGAGAAAGCTACAGTGGACGAAACGCTCCTTCAGTAATGGCAATCTGCCAGCAGCCTGAGGTCAATCAAATGTACTCAGGTACTTTGCAGCCCCTAACCTATCAATGAGCTCATCAGCTCTAGGTGTAGAGTGAGCATCAGTCTTAGTGGTTGCATTCAATTCTCTATAACCCACACTTTCTCACTTTCTCTCCTTTCTCACTTGCGGATTAGGTTTGGGAAGCAGCATCACTGGGCTGGCCCATGTACTATCAGAGGGTTCAATTATCCCAACCCCAGCATTTTATCTACTTTAGCCTTGATGCTGGTTCTGACACGGTCAGACAACCTGTTCAGCTCATTTTTGCCGGTAGGCTGTTATCAGTGTCAATGTCATGTATACATCAATCAAAGATACCTGGGGCCAAAAAGACCAGACCAGAAAACTGCTCCAGCACCTGCCTGCAGTCTCGGTTCTGCTGGTCTGTGAATTTGGGAGAGAGTAAAACTCCCTCCACTGACCCATTTTGCACATTAGTAGAGAGGATATCTGGCAATGACGCAGTCTCCTCCTCTCCTCCTTCATCTGTGACCATCAACATGGTCATGTCTGCACTGTCCTGGTGGGGTTTCAACCTATTGACATGCAGGATCCTGTGGGGGTGTTAAGGTCTACCAGGTTGGTAATCTCACTCTTCTTCTCTAGGATTGTGTAGGTCCTAGTCCACTTGTCCTGGAGGGCCCTTGGCTACAACACCCACACCAATTGTCCTGAAGTGTACTCAGCAGTAGAAGCCTTTTGGTCATACCAGAGCTCCTGGTTGGCCTACAGGTTCCTGCTTGCTATGTACATGTACTCTCACATGCAAGATCTCAGGGCTAGTATATAGTCCAGCATATTGTTCTTGGCTTCCTTGAGAGGTTTTTCCCAAGACTCTCTCACCAGACACAATGGTCCTCTCTACAGGGTGCCCAAACAGCACTTCAATGGGGATGAAGCCAACCTCTTTGTGTGGCACCTCCCTGTATGCAAACAATTGGCATGGAAGTAGAAGGTCCCATCTCCGCCTGAGTTTGTCAGACAAACCCATCAACATGCCCTTCAGGGTCAAATTGAACCTTTCCACCAGACCATTAGTCTGGGGATGATATGGGGTGATTAACTTGTAGGTGACACCACATTCCTCCCACATCACCTTCAGATAACCAGACATGAAATGTGTGCCTCTATCTGAAACCACTTCCTTTGGGAAACCCACTCTGGTGAACACACCAAGTAGGGCCCTAGCCACTGAAGGAACAGTGACTGTCCTGAAGAATATTGCTTCAGGATATCTTGGGGCATGGTCCACTGCCACCAAGATATATCTGTTCCCTGATGTAGTTTTTTGATGGGTCAGGGGACCAATAATGTCCACCCCCACTCTCTCAAAGGAAGTTCCAACCACTTGCAGTGGTATCATGGAGCTTTTGGCTTGCCCCCTGTCTTGCCACTAGCCTGACAGGTTGCACAGGAGCTGCAAAACTCCTTCTCTTTCCCAGATATTTTGTACTGTCTTTGGTAGCGCTGGCAGTGGCAATTGATGGTGCAAGCTGCAATGGCCGCCTGAAAAGGGCCCAGCACTTATTTTTTGACAAATTAAGTACTAAGGGACAGATGTATGACCATTCAATTTTGCAAATCACAAATTGCGTTGAATTGCGACTCGCAATTTGTGACTCGCAAAACTGAATGTACAACAGTGTCTCAGACACTGTTTGCGATTCCCAATTGGGTCGCAAATTGCATGCCTCATAAATATTTATGAGGCAAGCGCAATTTGTGACCCCATTAGGAATGGCTATCACTCTCAGGGATGGTGGCCTGCTGGGGTCAGCAGACCACCAAGTCTGTGACTGATTTCTAAATAAAGCAGTTTTTTTTTTTTTTAAATGCAGCCTGTTTTTCTTAAAGGAACAGAGGATGCATTTTAGGAACCCCTTCCCATTCCCATTTGCGAGTGGTTTACCACCTACTTGAAGTAGGTGGCAAACTGCTAGTGTTTTGCGGCCGCAAATGTGGTTGCAAAACAATAGTACATTGCATTGAGACTCGCTATTGGGAAGGGACGCCCCTACCTAATAGCGAGAGTCGCAAATGCTTTTTTGCGAGTCAGTGACTAGCAAAATAGAGTTTGTACATGCCAGGACCCTTTTTTGCGGACGTAAACGGGTCGATCTGTGTTTGCAACCGCAAAACACAGTCGTACATCTGGTCCGCATCACATACTTTCGTTCTATGGAACACCACTTGGATTTTGCACATTATGCAACTGAAGCAAAGTAAATTCCACTCTTTGAGATTCATTACTATTACATGGATACATGTGTTTTTTTCTTGATTGTATGTGTATACCATAGTTTTGTCTCTCCCCTAATGTCTACTTGTTCTCACTTGAAGTGATTTCCAGGAGAATCACTTTGTGTTTCTAAGTGTATTTAGTATAGATTCTGAGGAAAACTGGGATACCCCAGTGTTATAACTCTTTGCTATTTGCCCTTAGCATTTTACAAGCGTGGGAGGATTAGTGCAAATTGCAAGCTATTGTTTCAACATGTGTGTTTTATTAAAAGGGATTATTCATCAGAAGCACTGTTTAAGTGAGTTTTCACATTTGTGGGAGCTAGTTCAAAACTGTACATCAACTTGTTTACTCAGTAATTTTCATGCAGTGGATCAAGTTAGAAGTATACATGACTACTCAACTATATGCATGCTATGGCTCCAGGTGCAAGTTGATATGAAATCATATTTTTCAACATATAGTGCTTGTGTGAAAAACTATACAGTTTTCATAGCATTAATGCTATGCAAAATTTCACACTACTGTCAGCATTTCTACAGGATTTAGGAAATCACCCCACAGTGTGGCAGACATCGTAATAGATAGGGTCCAACTATTTAAAGCATATCTTGGCGACATTGGCAGAGGGGTGATATTTGTATTTCAATCATTGAGTATAATCATCAAATAACCACCGCCATTGGTCATATGGTCCTTTGTGGGTCGACAAGGAAAGGTGATAAGGAGCTATCATTCACATCAATTACAATGAACGGTGAAGTCCAATTGGAGCTTCACAGGCATTAACAAAGACATTTTCTGTGAGTTTTAAAGGGCTTAATAACACATTTATTCAAACCAGTCATTAGTTCAGTAAGCACTTGCATTTTTACTCATTATTATTACAGATTTTAATAATACAAAAGTCAAAATTCCAAAATAAGATAAAATAGCATATTAGAATTGTGAGAAGTTGGCCTGGCATATGCTGTCCACTAATTATAGTGGGCACCTTGCACCAGTCCAAACAACCCCTTATTGGAGATAGGTTAAAGACAACCTTAATGAAAGCTATCCTAGTGGTAGCTATGGAGAGCAGCCTTCAGGCTAAGTCTTGAAGGAATGTAAAGCAGCTTGTTTTACCAGTCTATAATCTCTTGAGTGACCAAATGAAAGAGCACCACACCAGGTATATATTCAAAATATATGTATTTATTGCTAAACACACCCCTCTAGTCTCTTTATGAGGCTAGAGTTCGAAGTACATAAGTTATAAGTTATCAAATCACAGTAATAGCACAAATACACGTTTGGGCCCTAGGGGCGTACCAAACCATATACCAATAAAGTGGTATGCGAACCACGACTGAACTAGACACTAGGCCTAGAGCCTCTAGAAGTGCTTGGACCACAAGGAACCTCCCAAGGTAGTGACACAGGGGACCTACGGGAGACGCGTGCAGTGTAAATACACAACCGCGATACGCCGTTGACTTCTATGGAGAAAGTCGGGATCGGGAAATTATAGAAAAGGGACACTTAAAAGAGGACTAGGACAAAACCCTTTGAGATCTAGGACTTTGAAGAGTCTCTACCCACGGGAGCACTGGAGTACTCGTGTTACCTCACCCAGGGGAGCCGGGTGCATAGGTGCCTTTCGGGGTCGGGTTTCGTCATCGATTCGAATGGCGATCTGCTGCAAAGTGCTGCTGGCGGCCAAGAGAAAAGTGTCCGGGTGGATCCAAGAGTGGATCGGAGTTCTGAAGAACCTGAAAGCAGAGGGGACAGAGTCTGGGTCACTAGCCAGTGACCAGGAAGGCGATGGACAGATGCCCACCGATGTCGAGTGCTTCAGGTGCGTTGATGGTCATCTTGACTCTTCAGCCACGAGGTCCAGGAGGCATTGTCAGCGACCAGGAGCAGGATTCGGGCTGGTACATGATGTCTGTTGAGTGCAGAGGTGTCGGCGACCGGATTGGACCCAACAAGCCTTGGCAACGGCAAGTCTCGGTGAAGATGTAGATCGTCGATGGTGCAGACCAGCAAGGTCTGTGGAACTCACCCAGCGAGGGTAAGTGAGGGCAGGCCTGGAGCAACCAGGATGCCAAGGAAGAAAAGGATTGGCCTTCGTTAGGGGCTACTAGCCAACGGGCTAGCGACCGCGAAGGAGCCTCGTGACGCCGCACGTGGAGCTGGCTTACAGGACACTCGTGGAGTGGGGGCCAGTGATCTTCGGTGCAGGTGGTGCTGGAGGCTAGGGCTACTCGGAGCCCAAAGCACGACTTCTTGGGAGACCCAGAAGATGATGCACTTGCAAATGTGCTCGGTGTCCAGGGGTCACGGTCTCAAGTCACCCACGATAGCCACGGGCCTCAGCTTTGCTGGGGACTCAGGGTAGCCTCGGGGAAGTCTGAGAATCCACCTCTGGTGATGCGATGACTTCGGCGTCCGACGGGAGCTTCAGAAATGCGAACCGGACAGATGCTTCTTTGGTGCCTGCCAAGCAGGGGAGTCACTCCTTGACCCCAAGGGAGATTCTTCAGTCCTCTAATCTTGTCGTAGAGCGTCGAAGGTCCAGGATTCAGTTTCAGAGTTTCGTCCAGGTATAATCTAAAGTCCTAAGGACTGGGTTCCTATCTTTATACTAAAGATAGGGGTTGGACTACTCTGTGGCCCCACCTATGGGTGGGTCAGGGCAGAGGGGTGGCTACACCCTTTCCCTTTGTCCAGTTCGCGCCAAAGCAGGGCTGGAAGCCCCTGATCCGGTTTGAACTGGGGTATGCACAGGGACACCAAATGTGCCCCCAGTGCAGGACTTCAAAGCACACAGATGGTGCTCCCGCCCAGCCCCAATACACATTATCCTGTCTGGGGAGGTGGTCACACCTCCCTGGGACAGGAAACCTATTGTCCAGGCCTCCCCTGCCGGAGTTTCATCCAGCAGCAGGAGGCCAGACTCGTGTCTGTGGCAGCAGCATCCATTTTGTGATGCCAGGGCTTTGGAGAGAAGTTACCGGGTTAGTCAGAGTTAACATGTCTTTCCCTCTAGAAGGGTGGAATGGTACCCCCGCTGCCAGGATTGGCGGGGGGTAGTATTCCAAGATGTTTGACACCAAACACGACATGCTTAGGTGCAGCCATTCCAAAGTTAGCATTTTACCGCGAGGATATAATGCGCTTAAGAGTATATGGTCAGGCTGCACTACAAACAGCATCAGAGATGGTCTCCGAACGCTGCAGAGGGGCCCTGCTCATGCAGGGGCACCCTCTCACATAGGAACCACGCACTCTGCCTTTAGGATTGATAAGGCCTGCTTTAGGAGTGACTTATAGGTTTATATGTGTGTATGTATTTCGTGGATATAGGTAACCTATATCCCAGTAAGGGGTGCATGCACCACCTTACCCAGGCTGCAGTAGCAGACCTGTGGTGTCAGTTTGGATGGCCTTCCAGGGGTGGCATAATACATGCTGCAGCCCCTGGCAGGCCTCTGAGGTACCTATGCCCTTGGTACATAGTATACCATATACTAGGGACTTATAAGGGCACTCCAGATCCCAATCAGTGATGTGCCTAAGGCACATGGAAACCATTTTAGAGAGGAAGCAGCTAGGCTGGGGTTCTGATTAGCAGGGCCCCAGCCAGACTAATGTCGAAAAACAGTGAAGCATCAGCAAAAGTGGGGGTACCCCTGTGAAGCAGATCCTACTCTCCTACACAACCCCCCCAAACGTAGGGACATTAAACTAACCTTGCCCAGTTAAGTCTTCATGTTCTAAGTGGAAATACCTAGAGAGTACATCTGCATTCGCATGGTTACTCCCAGGCCTATGTTCCACTGTAAAGTCCATCCCCTGTAGGGAAATGGACCACCTAAGCAGTTTGGGGTTTTCACCCTTCATTTGTTTTAGCCATAAGAGGGGCTTATGGTCTGTCTGAACCAGGAAGTGTGTACCAAACAAGTATGGCCTCAACTTCTTCAGAGCCCAGACCACAGCAAAGGCCTCCCTCTCTATGGCTGACCAACGTTTCTCTCTAGGGGTCAGCCTTCTGCTAATGAAAGCTACTGGCTGATCCTGACCTTCTTCATTCAATTGTGACAGTACAGCCCCTACCCCCAATTCAGATGCATCAGTTTGAACAATGAACTTTTTGGAGTAATCAGGACTCTGCAGAATTGGAGCAGTGCACATGGCCTGCTTGAGGTCATCAAATGCCTTTTGACAGCTAGCTGTCCACTGAACCTTTTGGGCATTTTCTTAGAAGTTAAGTCATTCAGGGGTGTCACTATTGATCCATACCCCTTGACAAATCTCCTATAGTACCCAGTCAGGCCTAAGAAGGCTCTCACCTGAGTCTGGGTAGTGGGAGCAGTCCAGTCCATGATGGTCTGGATCTTGCTCTGCAAAGGTTGAACCTGGCCTCCACCCACAAGGTGGCCCAGGTACACAACCTGACTCTGCCCTATCTGGCACTTAGTGGCCTTGATAGTCAGGCCTGCTTTTTGCAGGGCCTGTAAAACATTCCTGAGGTGGACCAGGTGATCCTCCCAGGTGGAGCTAAAGACAGCAATATCATCTAGATAAGCTGCACTATAGGCTTCCAGTCCTGTGAGAACTGTATTCACCAACCTCTGGAAAGTGGCAGGTGCATTCTTCAGACCAAAGGGCATCACCACAAATTGATAATGCCCACTAGGGGTTGAGAATGCAGTTTTGGGCTTTGCAGTATCAGCTAGTCTGATCTGCCAGTAGCCAGCTGTTAGGTCAAATGTGCTGAGATATTTGGCAGAGGCCAAAGTATCTATGAGCTCATCTGCCCTGGGTATTGGATGGGCATCAGTCCTAGTGACTGCATTGAGACCCCTGTAGTCCACACAAAACCTCATCTCTCTTTTTCCACCACTGGTGTGAGGTTTCAGTACTAGGACTACTGGACTAGCCCAAGGGCTATCTGAGGGTTCAATGACTCCCAATTCCAACATTTTCTGGACTTCAGTCCTGATACAGTCCCTGACATGGTCAGGTTGCCTATAAATCTTGTTTTTAATAGGCAGACTGTCCCCAGTGTCCACTTTATGAGTGCACCAGGTGGTCTGACTGGGTGTCAGTGAAAACATATGTCTAAACTGATTGAGGACTTGCCTGCAATCAGCTTGTTGCTGGGTAGTGAGGCTGCCTGCCAAGGCTACACCATCAACTGACCCATCGTCAGGGTTCTGTGAGAGCAGGTCAGGGAGTGGGTCACTCTCTTCCTCCTGCCCTTCATCAGTAGCCATGAGCAAGCCCATGTCTGCCCTGTCCACATATGGTTTTAACCTGTTGACATGGAGAACCCTGTGGGGACTCCTGGGTGTTCCTAGGTCCACTAAGTAAGTGACCTCACCCTTCTGCTCAACAATAGTGTGGGGTCCACTCCATTTATCTTGGAGAGCTGCTGGGGCCACTGGCTCCAACACCCACACCTTCTGTCCTGGCTGGTAAACAGTCAGGACAGCTCTTTGGTCATGCCAGGCCTTTTGAAGTTCCTGGCTAGCCTCAAGGTTTTTGGTTGCCTTTTTCATGTACTCAGCCATCCTGGAGCGGAGACCAAGTACATAGTCCACTATATCTTGCTTTGGGGGCTTGAGAGGTAACTCCCATCCTTCCTTCACCAAGCACAGTGGACTCCTCACAGGGTGGCCAAACAGAAGTTCAAAAGGGCTGTAACCAACCCCCTTCTGAGGCACCTCCCTATATGCGAATAAAAGGCAGGGCAAGAGTATGTCCCATCTACGCCTAAGCTTTTCTGGAAGCCCTTTAATCATGCCCTTCAAGGTTTTGTTGAATCTCTCAACTAAACCATTGCATTGTGGGTGATAGGGTGTGGTGAACTTATAAGTCACTCCACACTCCTTCCACATTGCTTTTAAGTACCCAGACATGAAGTTAGCACCCCTGTCTGATACTACCTCCTTAGGAAAGCCCACTCTTGAGAAGATTCCCAGGAGGGCCCTTGCCACCACAGGTGCTGTAGTGGTCCTGAGGGGAATAGCTTCTGGGTACCTGGTGGCATGATCCACTACCACCAGGATAAACCTGTGCCCAGAGGCTGTTTGGGGATCCATGGGACCAACAATGTCAATCCCTACCCTCTCAAAGGGCACCCCCACCACAGGTAGTGGTATCAGGGGGCCTTTGTAGTGCCACCTGCTTTGCCACTGGCTTGGCAGGTTACATAGGAGCGACAAAACTCCTTACTGTCTTCAGACATGTGGGGCCAGTGAAAGTGAGGGACAATTCTGTCCCAAGTCTTGTTCTGGCCCAGGTGACCTGCTAAGGGAATATCATGGGCTAGGGTCAATAGGAAGCCCCTGAACTTCAAAGGTATTACCAACCTCCTGGTAGCACCAGGCTTGGGGTCTCTACTCTCTGAGTACAGGAGTCCATCATCCCAATACACTGTATGGGGACCACTAGCTTTCCCAGCAGCCTCAGCAGCAGCTTGCTGTCTGAGGGGTTCAAGGGAGGGGCAGCTCTGCTGCTCCTGGCTCAGATCTGCCCTAGAAGGTCCCCCTGTCCCCAAGAACTCAACCTGGTCAGGTTCCAGTTCCTCTGGGACAGTTCCTTCTTCAGGGCTGAGATCATCCCCCTCAAGGGACTGATCTTCCTCCTGAGCCAAGGGGAAGGCACTGCCTTAACCCTACTACTCCTCCTCTTGGAAGGCACTTGGTCCATTCTTCCAGAATCCAAGGCCTGTTCAGTGCTAGACATTTTGGCTTGTGACCTGGTCACAGCAAACACATCTGCAGGGATCCCCAGCATTTCTGCATGGGTCCTGAGCTCCACTTCTGCCCAAGCAGAAGTCTCTAAGTCATTGCCAAGCAAGCATTCGACTGGTAGGTTTGCACTTACCACAACCTTTTTAAGGCCAGTTACCCCTCCCCAGGAGAAGTTAACAACTGCCAGAGTATGGTCTGTTCTGACATTGCTAGCATTGGTCACTTGGTACATCTCACCAAGCATAACTTGCCCAGGAAGCACAAGGTCTTGTGTCACCATTGTGACACTTGCCCCTGTGTCCCTAAATGCCAAAGCCTCACGTCCATTGATTAAAGGCTGTTGTCTGTACTTGCCCAGATTACTGGGACTCATAGAGGAGGGCACATCCATGCCTCCATCACAGACTAACACAGCCTGAGTCAGTTCCCTGACTAGGTCAGAGCCCAACTCAGTACCCAGGGTGAACCCTACTAAACCCTTGGCTGGAGCACTCCCACCAACTGTACTAGGGGGAACAGGTGCCTTAGGGGCATTGGTGGGTGCTGGACTGGAGTCTTTGGACTTGGTGCAATCACTGGTCCAGTGGGTCTTTTGCTTACAGACCTTGCACCATGGTTTTCTTTGGCCTTTCCCTTTGGTAGACTGTGAATCCCCACCAGAAGAAGATTTTTGGGGGCCTGATGAAGACTTTTGATCTTTACCCTTCTCCCCACCCTTTTCAGAGTTCTTAGCATCTTGCTTCTTGGTTTCCCCACCTTGGTTCTGTACCTTCTGCTTCACCCTGGTTCTGACCCATTTGTCTGCCTTCTTTCCCAATTCTTGGGGAGAGGTCAGATCAGAGTCTACCAGGTATTGATGCAACAGCTGATTTTGACAGTTATTAAGAATCTGCTCCCTCATTATCAGATTGTACAATCCTGAGAAGTCACACACCTTACTGCCCATCAACCAGCCTTCCAGAGCCTTGGCAGAACAATCCACATAGTCTACCCAGTCTTGAGTCTGTGCTTTTGGGTATCTCTGAACTTCAACCTGTACTGTTCAGTGGTTAGGCCAAACCCATCAATAAGAGCACTCTTCAAGACCTTGTAATTATCAGCATCCTCCTCTCTAACAGTGAGGAGCTTATCTCTACCTTTGTCAGCAAAGGAGAGCCACAAGATTGCTGCCCACTGCTCCTGAGGGACCTTCTGTACTTTACATGCCCTCTCTAATGCAGTTATCCATTTGTGGATATCATCCCCACTCTGGTAGGGAGGGACAATCTTGCTCAGGTTCCTATGGTCATAGGACCTTTCCCTATCTCTAGGGACATGGCTGCCACCATGGGACTCTAGTCCCAACTTTCTTCTCTCTCTAAGGAGATCTAGAGATTCCCTATCTAAAGCCAGTTGCTTTTTTCTGATTTCCAGCTGAGTTTCCTCATACCGTACCAGCCTGGCTCTCCTCTCATGAGAGGATTCCCTCCTGTGAGAGGAGACAGAGCTCCCCATAGAGGTGCCAGAGTGGTTAGACTCCTGAGAAGGAGATCTAGACTTTCTGGGCACACTCATAATCCTTCCTAGGGGGACAAAGAGGGTATCATTCTGTTCCTCCTCTTCATCGTCCACAGAAGGGATTGGGTTATCCAGGTCAGGGTCATTGTCACCCTCCTGGCCAGTTTCAGAGGGGGACTGGGGGTATTGGTACCCCTGGCCCCACCCTCATCTTCTGCCCCACCCTCAGCTCCTACCCCTTCAGTCCCCACAGGGCTTACTAAGATCATAAGCTACCAACAACTCTTTAAGGTGTTGGGTGGTGGGACTTTGGCCTGTCCTCAATTTCCTCAAGTTACATAAAGCTCTCAATTCCAAGAATGGGAGTGTATCATACTTGGAGGGAAGAAGCCCAGTGGCTTCTGGCAAGGAACCTTTAGATCCTTCCCTTAAAGACATTACTAGTGTGGTGTGGTGTATGCACTACCTACTCTAGTGTGGCCTACTAAACTCTCTTGAGTTGTAGAAAGGGTTGTGCTATCCCTTAACACACAACTCTAAGTTCAGTAGAACTTACTGTATTCTAAGCTTAAATTATATGTACCTTAGGTACCTTTAGTGGTTTTCAGTTGATCAATTCAATTGAGATTATCTGGTAAAACAATAGCAAGCTGGAATCCCACACGCTGCACACCAATGTGAGAAGTTGGCCTGGCATATGCTGTCCACTAATTATAGTGGGCACCTTGCACCAGTCCAAACAACCCCTTATTGGAGATAGGTTAAAGACAACCTTATTGAAAGCTATCCTAGTGGTAGCTATGGAGAGCAGCCTTCAGGCTAAGTCTTGAAGGAATGTAAAGCAGCTTGTTTTACCAGTCTATAATCTCTTGAGTGACCAAATGAAAGAGCACCACACCAGGTATATATTCAAAATATATGTATTTATTGCTAAACACACCCCTCTAGTCTCTTTATGAGGCTAGAGTTCGAAGTACATAAGTTATAAGTTATCAAATCACAGTAATAGCACAAATACACGTTTGGGCCCTAGGGGCGTACCAAACCATATACCAATAAAGTGGTATGCGAACCACGACTGAACTAGACACTAGGCCTAGAGCCTCTAGAAGTGCTTGGACCACAAGGAACCTCCCAAGGTAGTGACACAGGGGACCTACGGGAGACGCGTGCAGTGTAAATACACAACCGCGATACGCCGTTGACTTCTATGGAGAAAGTCGGGATCGGGAAATTATAGAAAAGGGACACTTAAAAGAGGACTAGGACAAAACCCTTTGAGATCTAGGACTTTGAAGAGTCTCTACCCACGGGAGCACCGGAGTACTCGTGTTACCTCACCCAGGGAAGCCGGGTGCATAGGTGCCTTTCGGGGTCGGGTTTCGTCGTCGATTCGAATGGCGATCTGCTGCAAAGTGCTGCTGGCGGCCAAGAGAAAAGTGTCCGGGTGGATCCAAGAGTGGATCGGAGTTCTGAAGTACCTGAAAGCAGAGGGGACAGAGTCTGGGTCACTAGCCAGTGACCAGGAAGGCGATGGACAGATGCCCACCGATGTCGAGTGCTTCAGGTGCGTTGATGGTCGTCTTGACTCTTCAGCCACGAGGTCCAGGAGGCGTTGTTGGCGACCAGGAGCAGGATTCGGGCTGGTACACGATGTCTGTCGAGTGCTGACTGAGGTGTCGGCGACCGGATTGGACCCAACAAGCCTTGGCAACGGCAAGTCTCGGTGAAGATGTAGATCGTCGATGGTGCAGACCAGCAAGGTCTGTGGAACTCACCCAGCGAGGGTAAGTGAGGACAGGCCTGGAGCAACCAGGATGCTAAGGAAGAAAAGGATTGGCCTTCGTTAGGGGCTACTAGCCAACGGGCTAGCGACCGCGAAGGAGCCTCGTGACGCCGCACGTGGAGCTGGCTTACAGGACACTCGTGGAGTGGGGGCCAGTGATCTTTGGTACAGGTGGTGCTGGAGGCTAGGGCTACTCGGAGCCCAAAGCACGACTTCTTGGGAGACCCAGAAGATGATGCACTTGCAAATGTGCTCGGTGTCCAGGGGTCACGGTCTCAAGTCACCGACGATAGCCACGGGCCTCAGCTTTGCTGGGGACTCAGGGTAGCCTCGGGGAAGTCTGAGAATCCACCTCTGGTGATGCGATGACTTCGGCGTCCGACGGGAGCTTCAGAAATGCGAACCGGACAGATGCTTCTTTGGTGCCTGCCAAGCAGGGGAGTCACTCCTTGACCCCAAGGGAGATTCTTCAGTCCTCTAATCTTGTCGTAGAGCGTCGAAGGTCCAGGATTCAGTTTCAGAGTTTCGTCCAGGTATAATCTAAAGTCCTAAGGACTGGGTTCCTATCTTTATACTAAAGATAGGGGTTGGACTACTCTGTGGCCCCACCTATGGGTGGGTCAGGGCAGAGGGGTGGCTACACCCTTTCCCTTTGTCCAGTTCGCGCCAAAGCAGGGGCTGGAAGCCCCTGATCCGGTTTGAACTGGGGTATGCACAGGGACACCAAATGTGCCCCCAGTGCAGGACTTCAAAGCACACAGATGGTGCTCCCGCCCAGCCCCAATACACATTATCCTGTCTGGGGAGGTGGTCACACCTCCCTGGGACAGGAAACCTATTGTCCAGGCCTCCCCTGCCGGAGTTTCATCCAGCAGCAGGAGGCCAGACTCGTGTCTGTGGCAGCAGCATCCATTTTGTGATGCCAGGGCTTTGGAGAGAAGTTACCGGGTTAGTCAGAGTTAACATGTCTTTCCCTCTAGAAGGGTGGAATGGTACCCCCGCTGCCAGGATTGGCGGGGGGTAGTATTCCAAGATGTTTGACACCAAACACGACATGCTTAGGTGCAGCCATTCCAAAGTTAGCATTTTACCGCGAGGATATAATGCGCTTAAGAGTATATGGTCAGGCTGCACTACAAACAGCATCAGAGATGGTCTCCGAACGCTGCAGAGGGGCCCTGCTCATGCAGGGGCACCCTCTCACATAGGAACCACGCACTCTGCCTTTAGGATTGATAAGGCCTGCTTTAGGAGTGACTTATAGGTTTATATGTGTGTATGTATTTCGTGATATAGGTAACCTATATCCCAGTAAGGGGTGCATGCACCACCTTACCCAGGCTGCAGTAGCAGACCTGTGGTGTCAGTTTGGATGGCCTTCCAGGGGTGGCATAATACATGCTGCAGCCCCTGGCAGGCCTCTGAGGTACCTATGCCCTTGGTACATAGTATACCATATACTAGGGACTTATAAGGGCACTCCAGATCCCAATCAGTGATGTGCCTAAGGCACATGGAAACCATTTTAGAGAGGAAGCAGCTAGGCTGGGGTTCTGATTAGCAGGGCCCCAGCCAGACTAATGTCGAAAAACAGTGAAGCATCAGCAAAAAGTGGGGGTACCCCTGTGAAGCAGATCCTACTCTCCTACACAACCCCCCAAACGTAGGGACATTAAACTAACCTTGCCCAGTTAAGTCTTCATGTTCTAAGTGGAAATACCTAGAGAGTACATCTGCATTCGCATGGTTACTCCCAGGCCTATGTTCCACTGTAAAGTCCATCCCCTGTAGGGAAATGGACCACCTAAGCAGTTTGGGGTTTTCACCCTTCATTTGTTTTAGCCATAAGAGGGGCTTATGGTCTGTCTGAACCAGGAAGTGTGTACCAAACAAGTATGGCCTCAACTTCTTCAGAGCCCAGACCACAGCAAAGGCCTCCCTCTCTATGGCTGACCAACGTTTCTCTCTAGGGGTCAGCCTTCTGCTAATGAAAGCTACTGGCTGATCCTGACCTTCTTCATTCAATTGTGACAGTACAGCCCCTACCCCCAATTCAGATGCATCAGTTTGAACAATGAACTTCTTGGAGTAATCAGGACTCTGCAGAATTGGAGCAGTGCACATGGCCTGCTTGAGGTCATCAAATGCCTTTTGACAGCTAGCTGTCCACTGAACCTTTTGGGCATTTTCTTAGAAGTTAAGTCATTCAGGGGTGTCACTATTGATCCATACCCCTTGACAAATCTCCTATAGTACCCAGTCAGGCCTAAGAAGGCTCTCACCTGAGTCTGGGTAGTGGGAGCAGTCCAGTCCATGATGGTCTGGATCTTGCTCTGCAAAGGTTGAACCTGGCCTCCACCCACAAGGTGGCCCAGGTACACAACCTGACTCTGCCCTATCTGGCACTTAGTGGCCTTGATAGTCAGGCCTGCTTTTGCAGGGCCTGTAAAACATTCCTGAGGTGGACCAGGTGATCCTCCCAGGTGGAGCTAAAGACAGCAATATCATCTAGATAAGCTGCACTATAGGCTTCCAGTCCTGTGAGAACTGTATTCACCAACCTCTGGAAAGTGGCAGGTGCATTCTTCAGACCAAAGGGCATCACCACAAATTGATAATGCCCACTAGGGGTTGAGAATGCAGTTTTGGGCTTTGCAGTATCAGCTAGTCTGATCTGCCAGTAGCCAGCTGTTAGGTCAAATGTGCTGAGATATTTGGCAGAGGCCAAAGTATCTATGAGCTCATCTGCCCTGGGTATTGGATGGGCATCAGTCCTAGTGACTGCATTGAGACCCCTGTAGTCCACACAAAACCTCATCTCTCTTTTTCCACCACTGGTGTGAGGTTTCAGTACTAGGACTACTGGACTAGCCCAAGGGCTATCTGAGGGTTCAATGACTCCCAATTCCAACATTTTCTGGACTTCAGTCCTGATACAGTCCCTGACATGGTCAGGTTGCCTATAAATCTTGTTTTTAATAGGCAGACTGTCCCCAGTGTCCACTTTATGAGTGCACCAGGTGGTCTGACTGGGTGTCAGTGAAAACATATGTCTAAACTGATTGAGGACTTGCCTGCAATCAGCTTGTTGCTGGGTAGTGAGGCTGCCTGCCAAGGCTACACCATCAACTGACCCATCGTCAGGGTTCTGTGAGAGCAGGTCAGGGAGTGGGTCACTCTCTTCCTCCTGCCCTTCATCAGTAGCCATGAGCAAGCCCATGTCTGCCCTGTCCACATATGGTTTTAACCTGTTGACATGGAGAACCCTGTGGGGACTCCTGGGTGTTCCTAGGTCCACTAAGTAAGTGACCTCACCCTTCTGCTCAACAATAGTGTGGGGTCCACTCCATTTATCTTGGAGAGCTGCTGGGGCCACTGGCTCCAACACCCACACCTTCTGTCCTGGCTGGTAAACAGTCAGGACAGCCTTTGGTCATGCCAGGCCTTTTGAAGTTCCTGGCTAGCCTCAAGGTTGTTGGTTGCCTTTTTCATGTACTCAGCCATCCTGGAGCGGAGACCAAGTACATAGTCCACTATATCTTGCTTTGGGGGCTTGAGAGGTAACTCCCATCCTTCCTTCACCAAGCACAGTGGACCCCTCACAGGGTGGCCAAACAGAAGTTCAAAAGGGCTGTAACCAACCCCCTTCTGAGGCACCTCCCTATATGCGAATAAAAGGCAGGGCAAGAGTATGTCCCATCTACGCCTAAGCTTTTCTGGAAACCCTTTAATCATGCCCTTCAAGGTTTTGTTGAATCTCTCAACTAAACCATTGCATTGTGGGTGATAGGGTGTGGTGAACTTATAAGTCACTCCACACTCCTTCCACATTGCTTTTAAGTACCCAGACATGAAGTTAGCACCCCTGTCTGATACTACCTCCTTAGGAAAGCCCACTCTTGAGAAGATTCCCAGGAGGGCCCTTGCCACCACAGGTGCTGTAGTGGTCCTGAGGGGAATAGCTTCTGGGTACCTGGTGGCATGATCCACTACCACCAGGATAAACCTGTGCCCAGAGGCTGTTTGGGGATCCATGGGACCAACAATGTCAATCCCTACCCTCTCAAAGGGCACCCCCACCACAGGTAGTGGTATCAGGGGGCCTTTGTAGTGCCACCTGCTTTGCCACTGGCTTGGCAGGTTACACAGGAGCGACAAAACTCCTTACTGTCTTCAGACATGTGGGGCCAGTGAAAGTGAGGGACAATTCTGTCCCAAGTCTTGTTCTGGCCCAGGTGACCTGCTAAGGGAATATCATGGGCTAGGGTCAATAGGAAGCCCCTGAACTTCAAAGGTATTACCAACCTCCTGGTAGCACCAGGCTTGGGGTCTCTACTCTCTGAGTACAGGAGTCCATCATCCCAATACACTGTATGGGGACCACTAGCTTTCCCAGCAGCCTCAGCAGCAGCTTGCTGTCTGAGGGGTTCAAGGGAGGGGCAGCTCTGCTGCTCCTGGCTCAGATCTGCCCTAGAAGGTCCCCCTGTCCCCAAGAACTCAACCTGGTCAGGTTCCAGTTCCTCTGGGACAGTTCCTTCTTCAGGGCTGAGATCATCCCCCTCAAGGGACTGATCTTCCTCCTGAGCCAAGGGGGAAGGCACTGCCTTAACCCTACTACTCCTCCTCTTGGAAGGCACTTGGTCCATTCTTCCAGAATCCAAGGCCTGTTCAGTGCTAGACATTTTGGCTTGTGACCTGGTCACAGCAAACACATCTGCAGGGATCCCCAGCATTTCTGCATGGGTCCTGAGCTCCACTTCTGCCCAAGCAGAAGTCTCTAAGTCATTGCCAAGCAAGCATTCGACTGGTAGGTTTGCACTTACCACAACCTTTTTAAGGCCAGTTACCCCTCCCCAGGAGAAGTTAACAACTGCCAGAGTATGGTCTGTTCTGACATTGCTAGCATTGGTCACTTGGTACATCTCACCAAGCATAACTTGCCCAGGAAGCACAAGGTCTTGTGTCACCATTGTGACACTTGCCCCTGTGTCCCTAAATGCCAAAGCCTCACGTCCATTGATTAAAGGCTGTTGTCTGTACTTGCCCAGATTACTGGGACTCATAGAGGAGGGCACATCCATGCCTCCATCACAGACTAACACAGCCTGAGTCAGTTCCCTGACTAGGTCAGAGCCCAACTCAGTACCCAGGGTGAACCCTACTAAACCCTTGGCTGGAGCACTCCCACCAACTGTACTAGGGGGAACAGGTGCCTTAGGGGCATTGGTGGGTGCTGGACTGGAGTCTTTGGACTTAGTGCAATCACTGGTCCAGTGGGTCTTTTGCTTACAGGCCTTGCACCATGGTTTTCTTTGGCCTTTCCCTTTGGTAGACTGTGAATCCCCACCAGAAGAAGATTTTTGGGGGCCTGATGAAGACTTTTGATCTTTACCCTTCTCCCCACCCTTTTCAGAGTTCTTAGCATCTTGCTTCTTGGTTTCCCCACCTTGGTTCTGTACCTTCTGCTTCACCCTGGTTCTGACCCATTTGTCTGCCTTCTTTCCCAATTCTTGGGAGAGGTCAGATCAGAGTCTACCAGGTATTGATGCAACAGCTGATTTTGACAGTTATTAAGAATCTGCTCCCTCATTATCAGATTGTACAATCCTGAGAAGTCACACACCTTACTGCCCATCAACCAGCCTTCCAGAGCCTTGGCAGAACAATCCACATAGTCTACCCAGTCTTGAGTCTGTGCTTTTTGGGTATCTCTGAACTTCAACCTGTACTGTTCAGTGGTTAGGCCAAACCCATCAATAAGAGCACTCTTCAAGACCTTGTAATTATCAGCATCCTCCTCTCTAACAGTGAGGAGCTTATCTCTACCTTTGTCAGCAAAGGAGAGCCACAAGATTGCTGCCCACTGCTCCTGAGGGACCTTCTGTACTTTACAGGCCCTCTCTAATGCAGTTATCCATTTGTGGATATCATCCCCACTCTGGTAGGGAGGGACAATCTTGCTCAGGTTCCTATGGTCATAGGACCTTTCCCTATCTCTAGGGACATGGCTGCCACCATGGGACTCTAGTCCCAACTTTCTTCTCTCTCTAAGGAGATCTAGGGATTCCCTATCTAAAGCCAGTTGCTTTTTTCTGATTTCCAGCTGAGTTTCCTCATACCGTACCAGCCTGGCTCTCCTCTCATGAGAGGATTCCCTCCTGTAAGAGGAGACAGAGCTCCCCATAGAGGTGCCAGAGTGGTTAGACTCCTGAGAAGGAGATCTAGACTTTCTGGGCACACTCATAATCCTTCCTAGGGGGACAAAGAGGGTATCATTCTGTTCCTCCTCTTCATCGTCCACAGAAGGGATTGGGTTATCCAGGTCAGGGTCATTGTCACCCTCCTGGCCAGTTTCAGAGGGGGGACTGGGGGTATTGCTAGCCCTGGCCCCACCCTCATCTTCTGCCCCACCCTCAGCTCCTACCCCTTCAGTCCCCAAGGGCTTACTAAGATCATAAGCTACCAACAACTCTTTAAGGTGTTGGGTGGTGGGACTTTGGCCTGTCCTCAATTTCCTCAAGTTACATAAAGCTCTCAATTCCAAGAATGGGAGTGTATCATACTTGGAGGGAAGAAGCCCAGTGGCTTCTGGCAAGGAACCTTTAGATCCTTCCTTTAAAGACATTACTAGTGTGGTGTGGTGTATGCACTACCTACTCTAGTGTGGCCTACTAAACTCTCTTGAGTTGTAGAAAGGGTGTGCTATCCCTTAACACACAACTCTAAGTTCAGTAGAACTTACTGTATTCTAAGCTTAAATTATATGTACCTTAGGTACCTTTAGTGGTTTTCAGTTGATCAATTCAATTGAGATTATCTGGTAAAACAATAGCAAGCTGGAATCCCACACGCTGCACACCAATGTGAGAAGTTGGCCTGGCATATGCTGTCCACTAATTATAGTGGGCACCTTGCACCAGTCCAAACAACCCCTTATTGGAGATAGGTTAAAGACAACCTTATTGAAAGCTATCCTAGTGGTAGCTATGGAGAGCAGCCTTCAGGCTAAGTCTTGAAGGAATGTAAAGCAGCTTGTTTTACCAGTCTATAATCTCTTGAGTGACCAAATGAAAGAGCACCACACCAGGTATATATTCAAAATATATGTATTTATTGCTAAACACACCCCTCTAGTCTCTTTATGAGGCTAGAGTTCGAAGTACATAAGTTATAAGTTATCAAATCACAGTAATAGCACAAATACACGTTTGGGCCCTAGGGGCGTACCAAACCATATACCAATAAAGTGGTATGCGAACCACGACTGAACTAGACACTAGGCCTAGAGCCTCTAGAAGTGCTTGGACCACAAGGAACCACCCAAGGTAGTGACACAGGGGACCTACGGGAGACGCGTGCAGTGTAAATACACAACCGCGATACGCCGTTGACTTCTATGGAGAAAGTCGGGATCGGGAAATTATAGAAAAGGGACACTTAAAAGAGGACTAGGACAAAACCCTTTGAGATCTAGGACTTTGAAGAGTCTCTACCCACGGGAGCACCGGAGTACTCGTGTTACCTCACCCAGGGAAGCCGGGTGCATAGGTGCCTTTCGGGGTCGGGTTTCGTCGTCGATTCGAATGGCGATCTGCTGCAAAGTGCTGCTGGCGGCCAAGAGAAAAGTGTCCGGGTGGATCCAAGAGTGGATCGGAGTTCTGAAGAACCTGAAAGCAGAGGGGACAGAGTCTGGGTCACTAGCCAGTGACCAGGAAGGCGATGGACAGATGCCCACCGATGTCGAGTGCTTCAGGTGCGTTGACGGTCGTCTTGACTCTTCAGCCACGAGGTCCAGGAGGCGTTGTCGGCGACCAGGAGCAGGATTCGGGCTGGTACACGATGTCTGTCGAGTGCTGAGGTGTCGGCGACCGGATTGGACCCAACAAGCCTTGGCAACGGCAAGTCTCGGTGAAGATGTAGATCGTCGATGGTGCAGACCAGCAAGGTCTGTGGAACTCACCCAGCAAGGGTAAGTGAGGGCAGGCCTGGAGCAACCAGGATGCCAAGTAAGAAAAGGATTGGCCTTCGTTAGGGGCTACTAGCCAACGGGCTAGCGACCGCAAAGGAGCCTCGTGACGCCGCCCGTGGATCTAGCTTACAGGACACTCGTGGAGTGGGGGCCAGTGATCTTCGGTGCAGGTGGTGCTGGAGGCTAGGGCTACTCGGAGCCCAAAGCACGACTTCTTGGGAGACCCAGAAGATGATGCACTTGCAAATGTGCTCGGTGTCCAGGGGTCACGGTCTCAAGTCACCCACAATAGCCACGGGCCTCAGCTTTGCTGGGGACTCAGGGTAGCCTCGGGGAAGTCTGAGAATCCACCTCTGGTGATGCGATGACTTCGGCGTCCGACGGGAGCTTCAGAAATGCGAACCGGACAGATGCTTCTTTGGTGCCTGCCAAGCAGGGGAGTCACTCCTTGACCCCAAGGGAGATTCTTCAGTCCTCTAATCTTGTCGCAGAGCGTCGAAGGTCCAGGATTCAGTTTCAGAGTTTCGTCCAGGTATAATCTAAAGTCCTAAGGACTGGGTTCCTATCTTTATACTAAAGATAGGGGTTGGACTACTCTGTGGCCCCACCTATGGGTGGGTCAGGGCAGAGGGGTGGCTACACCCTTTCCCTTTGTCCAGTTCACGCCAAAGCAGGGGCTGGAAGCCCCTGATCCGGTTTGAACTGGGGTATGCACAGGGACACCAAATGTGCCCCCAGAGCAGGACTTCAAAGCACACAGATGGTGCTCCCGCCCAGCCCCAATACACATTATCCTGTCTGGGGAGGTGGTCACACCTCCCTGGGACAGGAAACCTATTGTCCAGGCCTCCCCTGCCGGAGTTTCGTCCAGCAGCAGGAGGCCAGACTCGTGTCTGTGGCAGCAGCATCCATTTTGTGATGCCAGGGCTTTGGAGAGAAGTTACCGGGTTAGTCAGAGTTAACATGTCTTTCCCTCTAGAAGGGTGGAATGCTACCCCCGCCGCCAGGATTGGTGGGGGGGGGTAGTATTCCAAGATGTTTGACACCAAACACGACATGCTTAGGTGCAGCCATTCCAAAGTTAGCATTTTACCGCGAGGATATAATGCGCTTAAGAGTATATGGTCAGGCTGCACTACAAACAGCATCAGAGATGGTCTCCGAACGCTGCAGAGGGGCCCTGCTCATGCAGGGGCACCCTCTCACATAGGAACCACGCACTCTGCCTTTAGGATTGATAAGGCCTGCCTTAGGAGTGACTTATAGGTTTATATGTGTGTATGTATTTCGTGATATAGGTAACCTATATCCCAGTAAGGGGTGCATGCACCACCTTACCCAGGCTGCAGTAGCAGACCTGTGGTGTCAGTTTGGATGGCCTTCCAGTGGTGGCATAATACATGCTGCAGCCCCTGGCAGGCCTCTGAGGTACCTATGCCCTTGGTACATAGTATACCATATACTAGGGACTTATAAGGGCACTCCAGATCCCAATCAGTGATGTGCCTAAGGCACATGGAAACCATTTTTAGAGAGGAAGCAGCTAGGCTGGGGTTCTGATTAGCAGGGCCCCAGCCAGACTAATGTCGAAAAACAGTGAAGCATCAGCAAAAAGTGGGGGTACCCCTGTGAAGCAGATCCTACTCTCCTACAAGAATTACAAAAGAATGTAAAATATACAGTAACTGTTTTCCATAAAGAAAAACTCCTGATCTTAATTATTGAAGGTTAGGCAAAAAAGGGTATTTATTTTCATCAAGCTAAGATGTAAGTTTCAGAAACTCAAATTAAGGGTTCTGATGAGAGAGTGGGAATGCACAGGCATAAAGCTTTAGCACTCAAGCAAAGGAGATTGGCTGAGGCTGGAAGGGTCTTTCAAAGCCCCAAGTCAGCAGGTATCTCTAAGATCTGCCCCCTACATTCTGAAGCAAGCTCTCCTACCTAGTCTAATGAACACAGGTTAATACACTTCATCAAAGCATTAATTGTAACAATTATCCCATTCCCAAATCCAGTGAACCAATCAGTCTTCAAGGTAAACTCCCAGTTTCTTATGTCTTCACAATGGACTACACAACCATGTCCTTGGTTTATTACTTTGAACAGATTCTTGTGGTTAGGACAGTTTTCCCCATGAGTAGCCTTTCCTGACTTCTCCTCTCCTCCCGGTGAGAACCTCACTATCAGTTGCCTAATACATGACAATGCCTATTCACTAGATAACAGTAGGCTTCTGGAAAACTACAGCATCTGCAGTGGAAAGAAAGACAATAACATATTGTGCAAAACAAAAGTTTAAATGTGAATTCCGACCTCTTAACACTAACATGTAAAGTCGACATTCAAAATGGCATCAGTAGTTGGACTAACATTATATCATTACAATATATTAAGTCATGTGTTTGCCCATAATGCCTGAATATGATTGCCTACTACACATTGGGGCAGATTTACGAGCCCCTTGCGCCACTTTTGCGCCGCCGTTGCGTCACTTATGTGACGCAGCGGCGACGCAAAACATGCGCCACGTTGCGCAATATTTACAACGTGACGCATCTAGGGAGATGCGTCACGTTGTAAACCCCTGCACCAGGTGAAACCTGCGTCAGGTTTTATGTGGGCGTTCCGGCGCAGGGTGGGCGTTCCCTCGCAGGTACGCCTCGTAAAAGTGACGCAGTGAAATCTACAAGATTTCACTGAGTCACTTTTACGCCCATGCTGCGTCAAAACCCTGCGCCTGCTTGAAGCAGGCGTAAGGATTGACGCAGCATGTTAGGCATAGGGCACCCCCGAGCCTTGCTGGAGCCGCGTCGCGCTTGCGACGCGATTCCAGCAATGCGCCGCCTTTCCGTCGGGGGATGCGACACGCATCTGCCCATCCGTGCGCCACAGCGCGCCGCATTGTAAATGCGGCGCATCGGCGGTGGCGCAAGGGCAAACTTGTGTGACGCATCTTCCCTGGCGCATCCCTGCTGATTTGCAGGGATGCGCCAGGGAACGTAAATATGCCCCATTTTGTTTTAAGTATGTCTATGTTATTTGGCATTGAAGTTAGCACTTTAAAGTTAAATGTATTTAATTTGCAAAATGAGGAAATTCACTCTATTAACATCATTGCTCAAAGATTCAAACCTTATAGGGGCTCTGGAGGAGATGAGGGAATGTGGGTTTTGGTTTACTCTACACATAGTCCTTCTTGGTTATGTCAAAAATGTCCCTAAGGCCTTTTGCAACCTAACTGCTACAGCAATTTTATTAGGTAAATGCAGGGTCGTCATGGTATGGGGGTTGTAGAGCCCCTCTTTTTCAAGACTGGCTGAAAGACATGGCCCTATGTGAAGAGTGGTCTGAGACCTACGCTGCAACCCTCCTCAGTGTCACAAGGCCTAGAGAGTTTTGGGAGCCATTGCAAACTTACTTGCTCACTCTTACTGCTGTGTAAAGTATGCCCTACCGGTTAATTACTTGTAGTATGTATTACTGATATAGGGACTCAGACGATATGTCACTTTATAATACTGGAATGTCCACTAAGAGGGTTGTTGTATGATGCTGGATATGTACAGATTTATACTAACCTTGGATGCGGCCTCTATGTTGGCCTTCTGTATATTTGTTTGCTTAATCAGTAATCTGCAAGTACTATCATAATGGAGTGCCTATGTCTTGATGCTATAATTCATTTTGTCTACCTATAAAAATGAAAAATAAAAATAAACAAAAAAAGGTTGAAACCTGATAACGAAAAATAACCTTTTTTAAAACTATTTGGGAACTTAGATGAATTCCAAATAGTGGTGAAACTAGAAATATACTTTTAAGGTTTCAAAAACTTGATAGTATACAGACCCTGTCTTTTCCAGAATGCAAGGTTCCAATGAGTTTGTTGACACATTTGTAACTGCTCTTAATGCTCAAGCTATACACTCTCAGTTGGGAGATTTTACATCACAAGTTATTAGAGTTCAGGTTGACGCAAGATGCCATCTTAAGATTATTCAAGGATATCCTCTGACCAATAAAGATCCCTCCCTTGACAAAGCTTTAGACTTTGAAATGACAAAGAACCATAGAAAAACCATAAGAAAATGTAAAGCTTTTAGAAGCAACACCAGCCTCCATCAGAGTCGGAAGTCCCAAATACCAGATTGAGACAAACTTCCATGCAAGCAATTAAACCAAAGCAGATCTTGGAACTTCCACCGAGATGATTTGCTATAGATGTGGCGCTTTTATTCATGTCCAGGAGTTGTAAAGAAACAGGCTACATTGAAAGAAATGTGGAAAAGAAATAATGTGTGTTGTGTGCTGAACGATAATGACAGTAATACAAATGAGCAAGTAGTTGACAGGTTAGGAAAATTGATTTTAACACTTAAGTATGTTAAAATTAACTAGCGATAGGTTAGGTGGGGATAGACAAAGTGAATGACATGATTTTAGTGGACTCAGGAGCTAGGATCACATTTGTGGATAAGCAAAACGAATTCTGGAGTAAAAAATGGCTACTCCTACCCAATATTACTGCAGAAGCTTTTGAGGGCAGTAGAATTAATCTTTCTGGTTACTTCTGGGTCAACATCCAAATTCCCTACAGAACACTCAGAGGCAAATTTGCTGAGAAAGGCATTAACATGTTAAGGCGGTGACATCAAGTAAAATTTCACACATCCATCTGACCTTGTCTGAAGCATCCTATGTTTTTTGTGAATGACTGAGGTGGGAACATTCCTGTAAATTCGACAAAAGATGATTGTGTTTTGGAACAGAGTTTTAAGGCAGTTTTTGATGAGAAGTTATGTGAATTCAAAGAGCTTTCTCACATTATTAAAATTGAATAAGAAAGTGTTCCAGTGAAGCACAGATTGTGTAATGTTCTGTACAATGTGAACAGTGGCATAATTAAAATCTTACAAGACAGAAGACTAAAAAGTCAGCAGATGCTACATTATGGCTTTAGCTCATTGTACTAGCACTGAATAAATCTGAGCAGCTACACTAGTGCATAGACCTCATAGTGTTAAAAAAGAATGGAAGGGGCAAAATGGTTCATTAACACAAATTTATGTGCAACATGCCACCAGGTTGATTTAGACATGGAACAATATAACATAACAGCATTAGAGAACTAAGATATTACATTTACAAAGCATCCATTTTTATAAAATTGAATATTTAGGTGATTCTAAACCAGGTGTGACTAGAAATAGTAAGATGGCACCACTGCTAAAGAGTGAGGAACAATTACTGTCATTACCTGGCCTGTGCAAACTCTACAAAAATTATACAGGAGTTAATAAAGGTTTTAGGGTAATACAAAAATGGGGCTGAGTTCAATTTGACCAACTTAAGTCAAAGTAGTTGTAATGAAACTGTGAGAAATTGGGATGTTGGTTGACTAGGGTGTCACAATCCCTTGCGGAGTGAACTGTAAAAAGTCTCTAAATTCAGTAGAACCAGGGTTTTACATTTTTGAAGTTTTTAGTAAAAACTAGTGCCTAAAACATCAATGTGCCATCCACGGACATCTAGTCACATGAGACTGGGACAAAGTTGGAAGTTATTGCCGACCGCGATGGAGTGCTGTTTGGATAAAAGAAGAAGATTGGGCCCAATCAGTGCTTATCCTTGGACTTAGAAGAAATTCTGAGAAAAAGTTTCTGAGGAGGTAAAATTCAGTGGGGCAAGGCTGCAGGAGGTGTGTGAGAAGGGAGCGTCATCATCCGATTGCCTTGAGTCGAAACCGCGGTGAAGATTTCTACATTCAGACTTAGACACCGAAATGGAAGTTGAAAGTCTCCAAGCGAGGCAGAAGACTGTAGTGGAAGAGAGTTCCACGAGGTCTGATACCCCTTTGACGAAGGACCGCTGAAATGGATTTGCCACTGTGAAGAAGAACCTAGCCAGAGAAGCAGCAAAGTCAATCTAACCGGTGATGCATCTGAGATGGATAGGCGAGCAGGTTGGTCCCAGTCTCCTCCTGTTTCTTGGAGCAGTATTTGGCCCACATTTTCCAAAGTCCTCAGTTTTGGGATTTGGCCATCCGGGCACCATTAGCACAACAACCAAGGGTCCAGGACTGGTGGTAAACCTCTTGGGGGTACAGGACTCTCTGGGAACAGGTACACACCCAAGCTGGTGGGAGCCTTGTATGTCCTTGTGACTCTGAACAGGAGGCCAGCAAACTAGCCCATGGAGTCACTCTGGTAGTCCTGGGTGCAGGTGAAGATTTAGGGGTCAACAGCAGGGCTGGCCTCAGAGGGTTCAAGGCAGGCTTCAGACAGCAAAGCAGTACTTCCAGGTACAACAGCACTCTGGCGGAGTGCACAGCAGCAGACAGTCCTCTGAGAGTACTTCCTTACTTCCAGTAGTGAACTGAAGAGTGGGTCTAAAGGTTGCATTTTTATACCCTGATGCCCTTCTTCTGGAAGGTAAAAGAAACTTCTGGAAAGGTTCTTTGAAGTACATGGAACTTCCTTACTCCCCAGTCCTGGCTTCAAGTTGTCTGCAGTGACAATGCAGGCTTGTTAGGCCCTTTGTGTGAAGGCAGAGCACAGGCTAGTCAGTTGTAAGTGAGGCTGTGCTCAGCTCTACCCTCAATCCTGCCCATTGAGGCACATCTAATCCCTCTATTGTGTGACTGTCTGGGATGAATTAACAAAGTCTAACTGTCAGCTACACCCAATTATGTGACCCAAGACAGGCTGCAGGCACAAAGGGCTAAGGGCAGGAAAATGCCAACTTCCTATAAGTAGCATTTTCAAAATTATAAACAAAAATCCAACTTCATCATTAAAGAGGGTTTATCATTACAATGTCATAGCTACTAAATATGACATATCCACCCGCTCACAATTAGGAATTACAGCTTATTAAATGCAATAAGGAATCACTAATGTTATACTATGGGAAGGGGTAGGCCTCATAGTGGTGAAAAATTAATTCAGGAGTTTTTCACTACCACAACATGTAACACCTTAAAGCACATGTCCAATCTTTTAATTACAAAGCACCTTACCCTCAGGCCTACCTTCAGAGTGACTTATGTATAATAAAAGGTGAGTTTAAGGCTTAACAAAGGATTTCAAATGCCAAGTCGAAGTGGCAGTAAACTGCACACATTGGCCCTGCAGTGGCAGGTCTGAGACAGGTTTGAAAGGCTACTTTTGTGGGTGGCACAGTCAGTGCTGCAGTCCCACTGGTGAAAAGAACAGATGATGGCTGGAATGCTAAACAAATCAAACATTCACCCCAGCCAGAGATCTGAGTTTAATCCATCTTATTTGCTAAACATGCCACCCCAGTTTGGACCCTGCCATATGCAAATCAGTCTTGACCCTGCTGCCCATGGGCACAGTCCAGCCTGAACTGCCAGGCCAGGTCCTCAGGGGGCCAGAAACAAGCATCCTGTGACCAGTTTCAGGAATCACCCCTCATCAGCCAGGCTAGCTTGAATCCATTGGCACAGTGAGCATGGACCCATGTCTGGGCATACCCCGCCCACTTAGAGCGACGAAAGCAAAAAGAACAAATTATGATGGGGTGAATGTTTGACATTGTTTAGCATTCCATCCATCAGTTGTTTTTTTTTGCAGGCCCACTGGTAGCATTTAATTTAAAGGATGTTACAACTGACAGCCTCAGGGTGGCTAGCCCCAAACATTTTGCCTCCTTGCTTCGCTTTCTGCTGAACTTGTTTTTGTTGGCTTTGGGGCTCTGAGCACTTTACCACTGCTAACCAGTGCTAAAGTGCATGTGCTCACTCTCTAAACATGGTTTGATTGACTTATTCACAATTGGCACATTTAACTTCCTATAAGTACATAGATAACTGTACTACATGTGCCCATGGCCTGTAAATTAAACGCTACTAGTGGGCCTGCAGCACTGATTGTGCCACCCACTGAAGTAGCCCTTTAAAACATGTCTCAGACCTGCCATTGCAGAGCCAATGTGTGCAGTTTACACTTCTGTTACTCAAATTTGTATTTACCTTAAATAAATAAAAAGACAAGAGGCATTTGGCAAAACAGGAATAAGTTGGTTTAGTTAAACGCAGAGGCTGTATCAACAGAGGCGCATCTGAAGACAGTCTCAGAGTACAGAACTTTTGGCTGCACATATATACATTTTGTGGGTACAATAAAACACTGCGACATTCTTTGAAAAGCATCATAGTCATAAATAACAAGTACAACTATCTGATAAGGGGGAAACAGATAGCTCTCGTCCTTGGGTAGAGTTAGTGTGGGCCAGTGTGTGTGTGTTAAGATGTTCAGTGTGGTGAGTGTGTGATCACCCTGTGCTTTGTACACGTCATATCCTGATTGGCTGAGTGTTCCTAATTACATGTTGGATCGAACTGTGAAGTATTTTGGGAACACGCGCCTTTGGCCAAACGTGTTTTATTGGGGCCAATCTCATCTGTCCTGTTTGTGGTGTGACTACCTATATGTGGGAATAATCAAGGTTTTCCCTGGGTGAGCATTTGTCTTTAGGCTAAGTGTAACCCCTCCTGTGACCTATCAACCGCTAGGCTTGGGCTTGGTCACAGGGCCTGTCTGGCCAAGTATCTCTGACTTGGAGTTGATGGGGAGGTCATCTCGGATGAATCCGACAGCAATGATACAAGTTTGTGAGTGCAAGTACATGTAACATGGCCGTCATTAATATCTTATTTAATGACATTCGCATTATTATATGTACAGTAGTAGCATCAACAGTGCATTCATTGAGATTGATGTCATTATGCATACATCAGTTATGGTGTACATCAACATTGGATTTACCAATATTGACATCACTGTGCATGCATAGGTTACAGCGTACATCAGTACTGCATTTACTGGTATTGACATCATTGTGCATGCATAGATTACAGTGTACATTGATATTGCATTTATTGGTACTGCTGCTCCTATGTGTGCATACATCAGGGTGTATATTGCTATCGTATTTATCGATCCTAACACTGCCATGTTGACTTAGCTTTTAAAACCCCTTGCCAATCCTTAAACTCCCCTTTTATTAAATATATGTCATCCCTAAGGTAGGCCCTAGGTAGCCCATAGGGCAGGGTGGTGTGTCATTAAAGGGTAGGGCGTGTACTTTTATGCTTTACATGTCCTGGTTGTGAAAAACTCCCAAATTAGTTTTTCACTCCTGTGTGGCCTACCCATCCCATAGGTTCACATTGGGGACTCCTTGTTACATCTAATAAGCTGTAATTCCCAATTGGATGGAGGTAGAACTGTCATGTTTAGTTCCAATGGAATTGTAATGATAAAGTCAAAATTATCATTACAATTTTAAAATGCCACTTCTAGAAAGAAGTCGTTTTTCTGCTTTTAGCCCTGTATGCCTGCAGAATGTCTCCAATCCACGTCTGGCACAGAAAGGCTGCTGGAAACCGGCATTGTAATCCCGACTGCGGAAACGCCGTCCACAGGGGATTACGGTACGGTTCCGACCGACAGGAATACTCCGCAAGTCGGTCGGAACAGAGTCAGAATGACCAGCCGGTTTACATTCCGACCATGAACATCATAATCGGGCGGTCAGACTGTAAACCGACCGAGTCAGTCGGAAGGGCTCAGACATGGTCGGGAAGATTCCGACTGTTGGGCGGAAGGTTTTCGCCCGACATCATAATGAGCCCCTAAATCTAAAGGTAGAAATATTGACTAGGCAAATGCATGAAAAGCATCCGACTGACATGACTATCTTGGTGAGATGTGTTCACTTACTCATAATAAGTTTACTAGAAATAAAAAAAAAGACATGCCACATCACTGTAAATGGAAAAATGAAGAGAGAGCTCAGTATTAATTGCTATTTTAATCTCCTGACATACATCTCAACAGGAAACAAATAAAAACAATGATACCCCTCTCCCCACACTTTTCACTATTCATTGTGGTAGCATCGCCATGAATAGTGTGGTGGTGAGGAAACTCGTAATATGCTTGCCGGGGCCGCAGCAACCCCGTCAAGCATATTGCGGCCTCAAGACCACCACGCCACCACCAGGGATTTCTGATCCCTGGCGGTTGTGGTGGTCCCAGGGCAGCCAGACCGTACTGGTCCTAATAGGGCAGTCGGAAGACAGCCACCGCCATGCCTCCGCAAGTCTGGCGGTCCATGGACCGCCAGACTTGTAATAAGCCCCAAAGACATTTAAACCAGGTCTGTTTCCCAACCTGAATCTAGCATAGCTTCATGTGATGAAGAAACTTGAACGATTCATTTGAGATGAAGTGCTAATCTCATAGCAGCATTCTGTATAACTTGCAACCTTCTGGTCAGGTTATAAGAAATGCCTATATAAATTGACAGTGGTTAGCACCAAGGTTTCCCTGCTTTCTGTGGTAAGAAAGTAAGACCGTCCTTGTTGGACAGTGTATTATTAGTAGGGGTAAACATATATCTACCACCGGCAATAAGGCCGCTAGCACAATGTAGGGCACAGAATAGTTCCCATGCTCAACCCTTGGCAGCTTGGCTGCGAGTAGGCAGGCTTAACTTCAGATACAGGTTTGTAAAACATTTAAGAACACCAATTCAGTAAATAATTAAGATACAACACACAATAAAAATCCAACACCAATTTATAAAAATAGGAAATACTTTTATCTTTAAAATGACACCAAAACGAAAAATATCCAATGTAGGAAACCGGAGATTTGAATTTGTAAAGACTTAGCACTATATAGCACATAGAAACATATAGTGCCCATTGGGACATCTGGTCATGCTAGACCGGGACAAAGTCAAAGTTTCAGGCTGACCGCAATGGATCCCTACATGTCTACCCCTCGTGGTTGATTCATTATCACAGCAAGGAGTGTATTTGTTATGTTTCATACAGGTACCCCGATATAGGCTCAGGTAGTAACTAAACCTTTCACCTACATTTCCCCTGCCATTACACTATATAATGGTTCTTGGTACTGACCTTTTACCTAGTTACGGTACTGCTTAAATGACGTGGGGTTTTCTCCAAAAACTAGCCTCATTCATTATGCATGAGGATTCTTGGAATCTCAGCAGGACTACCATCTCCTGCATATTAACTATGTATAAGGGTCATCCTAGTCCAACATGACACAGCAAGGTAGATCCCCTGAGGGTACCACTTTGGGTATATAAACACCATATCTTTGCGGAGGCAGTGAGAGGAGAAGAAGGAGTTCCATGCTGACACACTGATGCGAGACGCAGAGGTTCCTGCACACAGACACTCCAGCTCGCAGTAGTCTGACATCCCTTGCGGGGTGTCCATCTCGAAACCAAGACGGGGGTCCCACAGTCTCTCACTTCAGGTAATGGGGTTGGCTTTATCCTAGAGGAATTCTTGGCTCTACACCCACATACATGCTAGGTACACATAGGTACATCTAGTTAGGATTGCATTTTAGGAGTACGCATTCATTACTTTCATGTATTTTAAATACTTGCCTTTATTCATTGTTTTAGCACTATGGTAGAAATCTACCACCCTTTTACTGTATTGGTGCTTACAATCATTTATATCTGTTTCTGTCTTATGGTTGTTTCAGCACACCTATTTTACATTAGAATGATGATGGTTCAATTAATGCTTATTGGAAAACGTCCCCACCGTTTATTCTGAGTATTTCTCTGAGATAAAGTGAGCACGAGTGACTGAGTGAAAAGTACTGTACTGTTTCCATGATCCCTGATGGGACAGGGTTGTCATGTTCGATAGTTGCCAAGAACTATTCTCTCCTTAGTAAGAGGAGTTTACAGTGGCACTGGGAGCTAGCTGGTATACAGGCTAATATACCCGGTGGGGGTGTCTGGAATCAGTCTGGACACCAATCCCGCAGTGTACGATGTCTAAATGTGCAGATCCTATATAGGTTTAAAGAACTACACAACATATTGATACCTCCAGGACCTAGCCAATGATCTCCATCTACAAAAAAGGGACATGTAGTACTAATTAGACTACAGCTTTAAGGGTTAAAATATGTACCCACAATCAACAAACATAGAATCTCTTTAATGTTACACTATGGGGCACCTTTGTCACACTATATTCTTGAACTGACATGATATGACATAGAAATGATCAATGTGAATGTGTATGTAATGTCTTTACAGTTTGTATGTATATGTTTTCTATGTTTTTGTTTGCATAAGGATTTTTTCCTATTTCTATATAATCTATTTTTTGTATACTAGTGTTTGTATTATGGGTGGCACTGAAAAAGAAACAACAATGACATTGAAGTTAAAGTATATCTCTGTCTTTTCTTGACTCGGGATTACAACATTATACTATTAGTTGATACATGATAGCAACAGTGTTCAGGATTCAAGCTAAGAAAATGATCTTTTGGACATAGGTTGACATATTGAGAAACAAATTAGAGAAGTTTTTCTTTGGAAATTTGTTTGATCTATGGTGTGGAGGTACCTTCACACTTGTTAATAATACCCATTTCTCAGCATATTCTTTTTCCTACCATTTTGTGAGCCGTCCCATCTTCTACATGTGTGAAAAGGCATGTAACATTTTTTGAAACTCATGAATCTGTTTCATGTACAATCAGGACAAGAATATATTTCGGGTTTTTTCACTGAAGCCTTGACAAGCCTGCCAGAACCAAAACCTTCCGTAGAGTGAAACAGGCATTGACTGTTTCAATGAACTGACTGAAAAGTAATCACTGTACCACAAATAGACAGCATGTTAATGAATAAATATCACAAATTGGAATGTATATTGTAAGAAAACAACAGAACATGAAAGTAAAACATAATAGGAAAAGAAAGGTAATAATTCTAGAATGGTTTAAGTTTAAGTCGACTATATAATATATTTCTAGCTCAGTAAATCTTGAAGGCTCTTTCCAAGAAAAAGATGACCCCGAGTTTCCAAACTCACATCAATACTCTACACATTAAAGTTTTGCGAAACTGATAAAATAAACTCTAAAATCAGTTGTTTGTTTCTTCAGTACAAAAAACAATTGGCCTGACAAGCAGCGAGGTTTCTCCCTGCACTTGGGAGCCATTTTATATTTTCGCTGCTTGTATGTGCCTTGCAGTGGCAACTCCTCCGCTAAGACAGAGGAGCGTTACCCCACTGCTCACTGAGAAGTTCAAAAAGGAAAAAAATAATAATAATAACGCAACGTTATAATAACACCATTTTACCTTCCTGGCTCAGTTGGTTTGGATTCAGGGCTGGGCTGTTCAGCGCTGGGGGAGGGGGAACAGTTGGAACACCGCAGTCTAAACCACGAGTGTTCCAACTCCACAAGCCCTACCACGCATGCCTTAACCACGCATATGCCTTAACCACACATGTGCAGTCTTCTGGGCTGGGGGGTTGGAGGTAGTTTTCAGGGTTGGAGGGATTGGGGCTAGTTTTTGGGGTTGGAGGGGGCAGGGGTAGTTTTCATGGCTGGGGCAGTCAGAGTAGTTTTTACGGCTGGGGGAGTGTTGGGGTAGTTTTTTTAATTAGGGGTTAGGGTGTTAGGCCTCAGCGCAGGGGGAAGGAATTGGGTAGTCAGGGTAGTTTTTAGGGGCTAGGGAAGGGCGGGCTGTTTTTAGGGCTGGGTCAGGGCTTGCCAGGGTCAGGTTAAGGGATAGGGTTAAGGGACAGGGTTTTAGTCATTGGGGAAGGGGAGGACACAGAGTGGGGGTTGGGAGGCGGTAGGGATATTTGCACTTTAGGGCAGGAGGGGTAGGGGGAGTTTGTACCTTAGGGTGGTGGGGAAGCGGGTGGCGACCTTAGCCATGCATACCCCTTTACCATGCATGCCTTTACCATGAAAATTTGTGGTAAAGGCATGCGTGGTAAAGCAATGCGTGGTTAAGACACAGTCGTTATTCAGACTGCATTGTTTAGGTATGCGGGGTTGAGGAACTCGTTGTTCCATCTTACAACTCTGAGGGAGGAGTGGTAGACACTTTCTAAGTGCGCATCACAGTTTGGCTGGCCGTCTTGGGCCGGCCAAATAGTCATGCACACTTAGCATGTTCTCCACCGGGCTGTATTGCACAGTCTAGTTGGAGAATATGCACAGCTTCCCAGCCCCTGTCTTAGTGCCAAACCAAGGGGCTCAGACCAATCAGGATGCTGCTGTCTCGCAGCGTCATGATTGGCTAGGGGATTCGGGGAGCCTGTGTGCTTCCTGCTGCTGGGAGAAGAGAAGAGGGTGGAGGAGAGGTGACGGCCGGCTGTACCCATGTAAGTGTTTCTATTTTTTTTAACCCCCCCTGCTCACGCCCCCGCTGCCTCACCACCCCCATTCGGTAGCAGCCGCTACTGCTGCCATGCCGGTACTGGATAGGTGGACACAGGCAGTGAAATGAAGGTCGTCAACCCACCTTCAATAGGACAGGAATGACCATCATTAAGACCTGACTGCCAGGTCAGACGTTTATACTAGGGAAGATGGTGTACATTCAGTGCTTTTCCTCACTCTAAATAGAATAGAACAAGCACTTGCAATGCAATAGGTCTAGAATTTAGAAGCGTTAGAGCTATTGTCATTGTAAATGACAATAGCTTAAACTCTTCAAATGCAAAACCTATTGCTTTGCAAATATTTTGTTTTGTAAAAGCCCCCATGCTGCGCTTACACATTAAAATTGGCCGCAGCCCTTTCCTTAGACACAGCTCGTCTAAAGAAAGGGGCGTGGCCTCCATTTCAATGCCAGTAGCTCAAAATCTTGTAAATGCGAGACACCATTGCCCCAGTCTGCTTGGCAAGTGAAAGCGCGCATGGCGCTCTGAATGTTGCAGGAAAGCACGTCGTGACTGCAGTAGGGCAGAACTCATTAAAGAAAATAGCGCTTACAGACTAAATAAAACATACCGTGTAACAGCAGAGGTAAAAGGGCCAGTACTCATGGGAGGTTTCAAATGAAGACAGAGCGGTACTAAGGAGGGACTAACAAGCCTATTAATGAATCAGAAGCCAGCATTTGCAAAGGACAACGACACAAGCCAATGAAAAATATGGGTGGAGAGTGGGCGGAGCTTCAAGACCCTACCTGAATACGGCGTGCCTTGCAGATTAGCGCATGTGCTGCCCAGGCTCGATATAAAAACAAAAGGTTTGGTGGGTGAGAACACCACTGATTAATTCTAAAAAAGATCCTTTGTCTCACGTGTTTCTCTTTTATGTGTTCACTTCGAAAATTAGGAACTGTGATCGATTTTTTACACACTCTCTGCAGCTCTCAATCTTAGGTCATTAAGGTGCAACTTTGGTGTAGTACAACTTGTGGGAAAAAGATATACAGATGTTTGTGAATCAGCATGAAGTTAAGAAGTATTTCCACTAACAGTCTTCTGAGATAGCCCTGGGATTGGACATTGATTTAAACCAGGCAAAACCTTTGCACTTGGACTATGCATGTATGTGTATTCTAGTTAGTCACGAATCACATGAATTACCACCTGTTTTGCTGATTGTAAATTTGACGCAGGCTAGGCATGCATAGGTGGCAACCTTTTCAGGTATAAATCAGATTTAAACCTAGAAAAAACATTATTAGACGGATTAGGATTTTGCAGTGCAAGATATTAGATGTGTGATTTTGTTCTAGGTTATGCTATCAGATATATTAACTGAGCCCTTTTGATTAGTTTTGTGATTTTTCAAGTTGCAGTTTCAATAATATCCATGAGCGAATTCCCTTCTCTTTCATTACTTATACCCATAACGCTATTAGAAGACTTTCTTTCAACCTACCAATAAAGCATCAGTCATTGTTTCATTTAGATGTAATAGAAATTATTTTCAAAGCTTTCTATATTTCAAAAGCCTGTATTTTCTCAGCTTCCTCTGATTGTTGTGATGTGACAGATAACTCAGAAGCAGCAGTTGGGACTGTCGGGCTGTAGAGTTAATGAGAAATTCTCAAACCGGGAGTGTTCGGAAATTGCTTTGTGCTGAGAGGCTGCTTTCACCAGATGGAACAATTCCTGGAAGAATGCAGCTTGTGCTCTTCTAGAACAACCTATGGTGTTTCCACTAAAAGAAAGGTGTTAGCTTAAATAATCATTACTCTATCTTTTATAAAATATGTTTCAGATTAGGATAACATGCATCAAATCTTTCTCCGTGCAGTGCTGTGTAATGCTCCCATTAAAATCCAGACGATATTCTTGGATAAACAATGAATTTGAACCTATTTGTACAGCGCAAGCAGCAGTGAGTGAAAATATACCATGGAGGGACAGAGGGCTCCCCGACCTTCAATTGAAGAAACATAAAAGAAAAAATAATAAACGTTATCTGTGGCCTTGCTCCTCTCGTTTGCTATAGAGATCTTTACTGGATATACCATCTCTATTCACAGTTCCACTTTTAGAAATGCTGAATCCATAACCTTTGTACGAATTGTACATTACATATGACTTCTCTGCGCCGGTGTGAAGGGTACTTAAACATAATGGTAACTCTTTCAAAAGAAAGCGATACATCATAAACACATTGTGATCTATTGTTAGCTATCAACTTTCAAACTTCTTCCCCCGGTTTAAGGGGACTGTGCTGTGAAACGGCGGTGTATCTTGTAATACAGTAAAACTTCAAGTGACGCTCTGTAAAGCCCATCGGTTGGGCACTACCACAAATCCCACATGCAAATGCAAAGATAATTTTGTCCAAATAAATAATAGTGCTGTTTATACTATGTGAGTGACACAGACAGAGGAGCAGTAACACACTCAACTTCATTAACATTTATAATTGTGTTGACATAATGCTTAAAGTTGCAAGCTATCATGCCACCCATTTGCCTTCAGTGCTGCTATATGGTGCACTCCTAACAGAAGTTGTTCTCTAATGTATGCTGGAAGTGTTATATGTGACAAGGCTCTATCCATCCTCACTTAACTGACAGCTTGCAGTAATCAGTAATGTGCGTCGGATTTATCAATACGGATGAGTGCGAAAGGACACAACAGGAATTGAAGAGCATGTCAGTGTGGAACTTTGGGACAAAGTTTTAGTCAGGCAACATCACTGGTGAGATGCTTGTGGAGAGTCCTGACCAACTCCTTTGAGGAGGTGTAGTCTTTTTGGTGACTGTACATGTGTGCATTCTCTTTATCAGATGATAGGATGGATGGATCCCCATTAATTTGGTGGAGTTTCATGCTATAGAGTGACCATTTCCTCATATGTTAGCTTGATTCTATGATCTTCATAGTCAAATAGGAATGAAGGGTTCCCATGCTGGACTATTACCATGAGGAGCAGGGTCAAGACTGATTTGCATATATAGCTGGGTCCAAACTGTGGTGGCGTAGTGAGCAAAAGAACGATGGCTTTAACCCAGATCTCTTGACTGGTGTTCAATGTTTGATTTATTCAGCATTCAGTCCATCATTTGTTGCTGCAGCATTTTTCTAAAAGTGGCATTTTTAAAATTGTAAACTTGTCAACTTCACCATTAAGGAGGATTTATCATTACAATTCCACAGGTACTAAACATAACAGCTCTACCTTCTTCCAATTGGGAATTGCACTTATTTGATGTAAAAAGGAATCCCCAGTGTTAACGTATGGGAGGGGTAGGCCTCACAGTAGGGAAAAACTAATTTGGGAGTTTTTAACTACCAGGACATGTAAAACATATACATGTCCTACCTTTTATTTACAGAGCACCCTGCCCTGTGGGCTACCTAGGACCTACTTTGGGTGATACTTATATGTAATAAAAGGGGAGTTTAAGGCTTTGCAAAGGGTTTCAAATGCCAAATCGACATGGCAGTGTAAACTGCCCACACAGGCTCTGCAGTGGCAGGCCTAAAACATGTTAAAAGGGCTACTTAAGTGGGTGGCACAATCAGTGCCGCAGGCCCATGAGTAGCTTTTAATTTACGGGCTCTGGGCACAGGTATTGTACTTTAGTTGGCACTTAGAAGTAAATTAAATATGCCACTTATGGATAAGTCGATCAAGCCATGTTTTGGGACAGAGCGCATGCCCTTTAGCACTGATTAGTAGTGGTTAAGTAACCAGAGTCCTAAAACCAACAAATCAAGATCAGCAAATTGGAGACAAGCAGGCAAAAAGGTGTGGAGAAGACCACCCTCAGGCTTACAGGTCTAACACATGTGTCCCCCAGCTGAAAGTAGGGAGATCTACTGAACGGTCTTAGAGTACTCATCACTTAGATGGAAGAACAAGGAGAGACCATAAGCATTGGTGTCTTCTGACCTTGGCCTGTGTTCCACCACAAAGTCCATTCCCTGGAGGGAGATGGATCTCCTCAACAATTTTGAATTCTCACCCCTCATATACATTAGCCACCTGAGGGGCCTGTAGTCTATCTGAATCTGGAGGTGAGCCCCAAACAGGTATGGTCTCAACATCCTCAGTGCCCAGACCACAGCAATGGATTCCTTTTCAAGGGCACTCCACCGGTGGCGGTTCGCCAATAGGCGGCGCAGGGGCGGCGAACCACCAACAAATAGCCCAGGCCTGCCTTGTCTCTAATTACCTGCTGACATAATGTTACACTTTAACAGGAAACCGAGTGTCTGTTTTCAAATTAAAGTGCAACATCATGGTAGCTGCAAAGGGGGCTCCACTGTCCCTTTTAAACTGCGCATGTGTCAGGCGGTGGCTTCTTCAGCCCACCTCACACATTCACAGTCGATAGCAGGTATGAAGCACTAGCCTCGTGCAGTGCAGCATGTGTGCTAATGAGGCTTCGGTGGGGCTTGTCAATCTTCATCCCTTTACCCTATCAGATGGCAGGTTAGGGGAGAAGGGCCTGCCTCCAGTCCTATTCTGACTTCTGATGGGGCAGTAGCTCTTGTTCGAGGCCAGGGTAGCAAAAGCTATCATTTATGACAGCTTCCGCTTGTTTATAATAGAGCGCAATAAGTGGTATTCAGAATGCTGGAACAAGAATCACGGCAAGGTCGAATTCGGAGCCCCAAGGTCAAAATGTATTAATAGCTTTGGTGTGTGTGGGTGCATGACTGATCGTTTGTGTGTGTGTGTTTGTCTGTGCGTGTGCATGATTGTGATGTTGTGTGGATAGTTGTATGTATATATGCGTGCATGCGTCTGAGTGTGTGCATAATGTATGTCTCTCTTCTGCCATGAACACGATCTATACATGCCAGCATTTAAACTTTGATAAGAGGGAGAATCATATATGGGTGGAAAAGCATGAATATTATTTTTTTTCTGTAGCCTCATTCCTGAGTTGAGTTACCATTTTGCAATGTTTTCTCTTCTAGAGTATGCCCATTTGCAGCTTCAAAGGAATGAAAGGATGGTGGGCATCGGGTGGAGTGGGCATTGCAATGCTATTCATTTGTTAAAATTATGTTCCTTTGCACTACATGGCACAGTCATTGCCAGGTTTTTGCAAACTTCCTATAACTACACGAAATTAGGATGGTTTGTTATATTGTGCAGATACCTGAAAGGTTGGGTCTTGCCTCGAGTTCCTCCTATTTTGGGCCATTCAAGGTAAATTGCGCAGTCCAAATGTTTCCTTTGCATTCTTGTGCTTGTAGTCCAGTGTATAGCATTCTGCATTACAAATACCAATATACAAAGAACAGTGAAATGAGTCACTGAATGTGTAACTGTTTTATTGATTTGGAAAACTTCAATGCTCTGGAATGGTCACTTCATGATTATAAGGCTGGCATGGCCCTGCCTCTTTTTTGTGTGATTTCCGAGCAGAGCAGGTTTGAGGCTTAGTTTGGTTTAGTTTGTTCCCAGGGAAGCAGTAGGTTAAGAAAGATCCGATTGTGGCACATGGGTGCTACTCCAGAGACAGTGTGTGTTTGTGTAGAGTGGCATGGGCTTACCTGATTTGATCAATACTTTATTTTTTTTATTACCTTAAGCTGGAGCATGGACATTGCTGTGGCGGAGAGGGTGACAGGTGTTTGAATGTTACAGTGCATTGGAGTCCTGCAGCAGCAAGACACAGGCAGCACATATTGATGAGTCAGACCAGTCGTCTGTATTCTGCCAATGGATGCATGGACAGTGCATAGGCGGGCACTGAAAGCCTAACTTCAGTGCTCGCCCATGGACCAGCCCAGGCCCTACATTTAAACCTATAGACTTCAGGGCAGGCTCAAGATACGGGATGATAACTGCTTCACAGACATTTTAAATAATTTACACGTTCCCTTGTCTATAAACAGCAGATTCATCATTTCTGCAGCTATGAATCGAGAGGAGGGAGACTAGTTTTCAAATCAGCAGTCCCCTAGCTCACATGCTACAACTCAGATCTTAAATTTGCGCCTCACCACTTTTCAAAGCTACCAGCCACCACTGCACTCCACCTCTTTTCCCTGGGGAGTGACCTCCTAGAGATGAAAGCTACAGGTTGGTCTAGGCCCTCATTATTAAGCTGTAAAAGTATGGCCCCTATGCCATGCACTGAGGCTTCAGCTTGCACAATGAATTCTCTAGTAAAGCCAGGGGCTGTGCACATGGCTGTCTTTAGGGAGTCAAATACTTTCTGCCAGGCCTCTGTCCAAATCACATTTCCGGGCTGCTTCTCAGAAGTCAGCTCAGTCAAAGGGGCAACAGTGGAGCCATATCCCTAGACAAACCTCATGTAATAACCTGTGAGGCCTAGGAAGGCTCTCACCTCATTTTAGGTCTTTAGTGGCTACCAGGCCATGATGGTTTCTATCTTGGCCTGGAGGGGCTGCACATTATCCCGGTCCACTAGGCGTCCCAAGTACACCACAGACCCCTGCCCTGCCAGGCACTTACTGACCTTGATAGTTAGGCCTGCATTTTGCAGGGTCTGAAGCACTTCCCACAGGTGAAAAAGGTGGTCCTTCCAGCTGCTACTGAAGACAGCCATGTCATCCATGTAAGCAGCACCGAAGGTCTCCATACCAGCCAAAACCTGGTTCACCAGCCATTGGAGGGTGGCAGGGGGGAATTCTTGAGTTCAAAGGGCATCTCTCTAAATTTGATAGTGGCCCTCTGGAGAGGAGAAGGCTGACCTCTCCTTGGCTCCTTCAGTTAGGGCAATCTGCCACTACTCTGACGTAAGATCAAAGGTACTCAGGAACTGGGCAGCCCCTAACCCATCAATCAGCTCATCAGCCCAGGGAATGGGATGATTATCAGTCTTGGTGACTGAATTGAGCCCTCTGCAATCTACACTGAACCTGATTTATGTTGTAGTGCCTGGTGGGGCAGCGTTTGGTACCAGCACCACAGGGCTGGACCAGGGGCACCTGGAGGGTTCATTCACACCTAACTCCAACATCTTGGATACCTCATCCTTGATGCTGGCCCTCACTTTGTCAGACATCCTGTAGATTTTATTCTTGAGAGGGAGGCTATCTCCTGTGTGGCTCAATGTCATAGGTACACATATATGTGACCCCAGGAGTGAGGGAAAAGAGAGAGGAAAACTGTCCCAGCAACTTGTGACAGTTCCTCTGCTGTTCTGAAGTCAGGGCAGGGGAAAGGTTTACACCTGCCACAGACCCCTCGTTCTCCTTGGAGGCTTTCAGGTCAGTTAGAGGTTCACTTTCCTCTTCCTCCCCACTATCTATCAACAACTACATGATGACCTCCGGTTTCTCAAAGTGTGGTTTGAGATGATTGAGATGGAGAACTTTTAGGGGGTGTCTGGGGCTCTTGAGGTCCACCAAGTAGGTGGCCTCCCTCTTCCTCTCAACAATATCATATGGCCCAGTCCAATGGCCCTGGGATCTAGAGGTTCCATCACCCACACTTTCTGCCCAGGATGAAATTTCACTGTGGTAGCCATCTGGTCATACCACCAGTTCATCACCTCTTGGCTGGCCTCCAAGTTTTCAGATGCTTGCTTCCAAAACTTGGCCATCTGGCCCCGAAGGGCTATCATTTAGCATACAACATCCTGGGGAGGTTTCTTGGGAGCTTGCTCACCCTCCCTTAACCAGACTGAGAGGTCCCTTTACAGGATGACTGTACAGAAGTTCAAAGGGGCTAAAGACAACCCCCTTCTGTGGTACCTCTCTCTAAGCAAAGAGCAGGATTGCTAGAGGGATGTCCCACTTATGCCTCATGGGCTCAGGCAGACCCTTGATCATGCATTTGAGGGGCTTGTTGAATCTCTCACCAAGCCTATTGGTCTGTGGATGGTAGGGTGTGGGAAAACCTATAGGTAACTCCACACTCATTCTGCATTGACTGCACATAAGCAGACATGAAGTTAGTGATCCTGTCAGACATCACTTCCTTGAGAAACCCATTTTGGTGAAAATCCTCATTGAGGCCCTAGCCACTGCAGGTGTAGTTGCGGTCCTCAGAGGGATAGCCTCTAGCTTGTGGCATGATTCACCAGAAGAAGGATAAATCTGTTGCCAGCTGTTGTCTGGGGATCCATCGGACCTACAGTGTTGATGCCCACCCTTTCAAAGTGGGTGCCAATGACAGGCAAGGAATTCAGGGGAGCTTTCAGCTTTTGCCCTGTTTTCCTGCTGGCCAGACAGGCCAAGCAAGTCCTGCAGAAGTCTTCTGAGGAAATCTTCATCCTGGGCCAATAGAAGTAGAAGACAAGCCTAGTAAAGTTATTTTCCTGCCCCAGATGTCCTGCCGGGGTATCTCATGAGCCAGTCTCAGTAGGAAGGCAGTGTAGCAGTGGGAAACTACTAGTGCCCTTGTTGCCCTATGCACAGGTTCCTTAGGCTCACTATACAGGAGGTTTCCCTCTCAGCAAATGCAGTGATTACCAGAGGCATCATCAGCTGCCTGGGCTTTGGTGAGTTGTTTTATGCCCTCGAGGGTTGGACACTCTTTCTGTGCATTGCAGAACTCCTCCCTGGTGAGTCCCCCTCTACTTGCCATCCAGAAAGTTCAGGTAGGTCACCAAGGGAGGCGACATCTTCCTAAGTGGGGTCGGAGCAAGCTCCTCTGGTGCCCCATCCAACTCAGCTGGGAAACATTCAGGAGCTGGTTTCCCATTACCCTTGTCCTTCCCTCTTTTGGAAGCAGTTTGGGCCATTTTTCCAGACTCCAGTCTTCCTTAACTCCCTTCGTGGGCAGTTATGGACAGGGTGGTTGCACAAACCCACTCAGGCAATCCTAACAAACCCAGGTGTGACCTGAGCTCCACTTCCTTCCAGGTAGTGTGCTCAAAGTCATTCCCTAACAAACAATCCACAGGCATGGCAGGGCTCACTGCAACTTTCAGATGACCTAAGACCCCCCCCCACTCAAATGAACCAAGAGCCACTGGATAGTGACCCACACGGTTGTCAACTACTACCAGCTGGTGGAATGTATTGGCTAAAATTTGCTCTGGGGCCTCCAGCTGACTCCTTGCCGGACTCATGCTGGATCCTGTGTCCCTCAGAGCTATAATACCTTTCCCATTAAAGGTGACCTACTACCTATACCTTGCAGTATTGGAAGGCATATGGGCTTTAGGCACCAAGGACACTAGGGTAACCCCACTGACTCCCCCCCCACTTACTGGGACAAACTCCTCTTCAAGCACTATACTTGCGAACCCTGGTGTCCTACCTCCAGTGGGAGGCTGTGCCCTTTTGGGACATTTGAGATTCCCCTTGTACTGTCCATACTCATAGCACTCATAGCACTTGGGGGTTTGGTTCTGACTTTTGTCAAAGAAGCTTTTTTTCTGGTGGCCAGATTGGGAATGGGATCCTTTCCCCTGAGAACTGTTTTGGGGGCCTTGCAAGAATTCCTTCTTTTTATCTCCCCTTTCCTTCTTCTGGTGGCACCCTGACCACCCTTTTGTGAGTTCCCCCCCAGATGCCTTCTTGAAAACTCTGGTGCTGACCCAGAGGTTTGCCTCTTCAGCAAGTTTCCTGGCACCAGTCAGCTTGCTATCAACCAGGTGTTGGTGCAGCTCTGGAAAACAAGTAACAAGCATGTACTTCCTCGTGATTAGGTTGTGCAGCTCAGTGAAATAATTTACCTTGCTGCCCCTCACCCAGCCCTTCAGTGCCTTGCTGGAATAATCCAGGAAGTCCATCCTGGACTGTTTGGGAACTGTGTGGCTGCTCCTGAACCTTTGTTTATACCTCTCAGGTGTCAAACCAAATTTATTGATAATTATTGCCTTCATGGGAATGCATTGTGTCTGGTCCACTACCTCTAGTATTAGGAGAGTGTCCATCCACACTGTGGGCATGTATTCACCAGAATCTACCCCTCAGTGCTCCTCAGGAAGCTTGTGCATCCTTAACACCAGTTCATACACAGAGAATCACTTATCAATGTCATCCCCCACCACCTAATTGGGTACCAAATCTTTTGGGATGCAAACCTTCCTTCTCCAGTGGACACTGCAGGTATGCTGCCACTGTCTGAGGCTCAGCTCATGGGCCATTCACTTTTCCTCCATGGCCAGCCTCCTTTCTTCCAAAGCTTTCTCTTTCTCCAACTTTAGTTTGGCAAGATCAATTTTAACCTTTCTCTCCTCCCTCCTGTCCTCCAGCTCCCAAGGGGACGATCCCTGGAAGACACACTTCTCCCCACCCGGGGTGGAATCTCCAATCCCGGGAGGATGTTGATCCCCTCCTCCACAGATAGCAGTCCAAGACTGTGACTCTTGTTCCAATTACTCCACATCATCCAGCTCCTCATTGTCTGTTGGGGCCTGATAGGCTTCTGCCTTTGCCCTTAAAGCTTTTTGGAGCTCTGCCTTCTTGATTCTCCTTTTGGCAGTCAACCCCTTCTCCTGGGAAAACTTCTTGAGCTAGGCCACTCTGTTGCTCACCAGGTTGGCAAGCTCAAACTTCATCTTTGCAGGTAAAATCACAGATCCAACAGGCAGGCTGAGGGAGTATTCATTCGGAAAAAATGCCAATCAGGGAGAATTGATTTGAATTGGTCTTAGGTATGTATTGGTAGTATACACCAAATTACTGTATGGCACTGCACAAACACAAGTCCTATGCTCACTGCTGATCACCAATGTTAGACATTGGGTTTCTAGTTGGCAGAGGAATGCACCCTGTTCAAGCAAGAACCACAGTCCTAGACAGGGTAATTCACAACCACACCATAAATTAACCTACGCTCACCCCCTGGTAACTTAGCACAGAGCAGTCAGGTTTAACTTACGTGGCAATGTGTAAAGTATTTGTGCAACACTTCAAACACTAAAACAGTGAAAATACCACACAAAAAGATACCACACCTGGTTAGACAAATAAAGCTTAATTTAATTAACAAAACAAGACCAAAACAACAAAATTCCCAAAAGTAGAACCGGAATTATGAATTTTTAAAGAATAAAGTGAAATGTACTGCTTAAAAGCATAAAGCGCCAGCCCTGGCTATTTGGTCAGGCTGGACAAGAATCAATTTCAAAAGTTCAGACTGACCGTGATGGAGAGTGGGTTGGAAACAGGGACCAGCCTTGGCTCACTGCGAAGTACTTTGTTTGCGTCGATATCAAGGAGATGCGAGGAACAGAAGCGGCAATCCTAAGGGGCGCAGGAGGTGATGTGCCGCTCAGTCTGCGATGTGATGCACTACATCATCGTTGATGGAGATGCGCCGGTCTGAGCTGCACAGCGGTATTGATGTGTGGATTTTTGCTGAAGCAGCACTTTATACCCACTTCCAAGGGTCCAGGACTGGGGTGGAATTATTTGGCAGGGCAAGACTCACAGATGGTAGAGTCCAGGTGCTGTAGCAGGGTGAGAGGTTGTATTTGAAATCCCTGAGACTTCAGAACAGGAGGCAAGCAAGCAAGCCCTTAGAGTAACTTTGGTTCTGGGTTCAAGTGACGTGGGTCTAGTCCTTCTCACCCAGGTAAGGAGGGCAGCAGGCAGCAGGTCAGCACAGCAAGAAAGCAGTTATTCCAGAGCAGCAGTCCAGCAGGGTGGCAGTCCTTCAGCAACCCAGGACGGCCCATCAGGATGTGGATGGCCCATCAGTCACAACTAATCTCCGTTTGTGTGCTGCTATCTAGAGGGCATGAACAAAGCCTAGCGGTCACCCACCCATATGTATATTAGAGACAGGCTGGAGGCACACTGGGCTAAGAGCATAAAAATGACATCTTTCTAAAACTGGAATTTATTAAAATTATAATGATAAATTCAACTTCACCAATAAAGACGATTTATCATTATGATTACATAGGTACTAAACATATGACAGCTCTATCTCCTTCCAATTGGGAATTACACGTATTAGATGTAACGAGGAATCCCCAATGTTAACCTATGGGAGGGGTAGGCCTCACAGTTGTAAAAAAACAATTTGGGAGTTTTCCACGAGCAGGACGTGTAAATCTTAAAAGTGCCTGTTCTACCTTTCAATTACACTACCTTAGGGGTGACTTATATGTAAGAAAAGTGGAGGTTAAAGCTTGGCAAGGGGTTTTAAATGCTAAGTCAACATGGCAATATAAACTGGCCACTCAGGATCTGCAGCGGAAGGCCTGAGGCTTGTTTTAAAGGGATACCTAAGTGGGTGGCACAATTAATGCTGCAGGCCCACTAGTAGCTTTAAATTTACAGGCCTTGGGCACATGCAGTGCACTTTACTAGGGACTTAGACTTAACTTAAATATGCTACTTGCGGATAAGTCAATCAAACCATGTTTAGGGAGAGAGCACATGCACTTTAGCACTGGTTAGCAGTGGTAAAGTGCCTGGAGTCCCAAAACCAACAAAACAAGATCAGCAAAGTAGGAGGCAAGCAGGCAAAAAGGTTGGGGGAAGAACATCCAAAGGCTTACAAGTCTAACACTTGCTATGAAAAATTCCTAAAATTACTCAAAAATTCCACTTTGCGTAATTGTAAGCCATTTGCAGATAGAAAGTTACCTCTAATGGCACCATTAAGTGAGTAGCTGCTGTTCTTAGTGGTCTTTTTTAAATGCATCATTGGTGCAAAAATGTATGTGAGTAAAATCTAGTACAATATAAACAAGAAGGGGGACTCTGGGCTTTATATAGGTCCAGCATACATGCCCAAATGTAATCAAACAGAATAGGTATGCAGTTCCTAACAGGCAAGAGGGAAAGGTTGGCTAAGTGTGAGACAGTACTCACTTAGTGGAGGGAGGAAAAGGGGAATTCCTCCTTTTGGAATCAGGGCCCTCACACACCCAGCCAGCTAGGTGTCATGCTTCATCATAGGGCTTGCTACTCGTCAGGTCGGTGCTGCAATACCTGACGGGCTCCCTATGAGGGGCTCTTTGGTGGAGATCTTTTATTCCATGCCGTTTAGTGCAGCGGGTGTGAGGGACCTAAAGGTGTAGATGTGTGGAATGTGGGTCACTAGACCGTGCAAGGATTAAAACAGGAAATAGAAGTCCAATCAAGACAATTTTAATGAAAATGGCTCCTAACCTGATTAAAAATAGATATGGTGCACTCCTGTTTTAATGCTACAGGATATCGCGCTCTATAAAGTGGTCGACATGTTTCTTGCCATAGTGTCAGTTTGGCGGCAATTCTTCAGGACCTAAAAGCAGTCTATCTACACTGGTTGTGGTTGTCTAGTTAGGTAACAGTGATAGACCACAAACAGCACCCTAAATGTGGTACCTGTAAATATGGTGAGCCAACCTAATAAAACAAAACACAATGATTAGATAAAAAGGACGCTGATCAGTTCATAGTATGCGTCCCCTGCAAGGTTTCGTCATACACTGTGCACATGATGCCGCAATAGTGAAACATTCATGGTGTCAAAGAACATGCGTCACGCAGTCGTGACATGCTCGTGCGTGAGGTGGTGAACAGAAATAATGAGTTAAAAACAACGGGTGTTAAGGCCCGTACTAATTTGGCAGCTGAAAAATAGAGGACTCACCCTAGTTGGGTTGGTGACTCATACCATCGACTCCCGGCAGGTAAAGACACCTTGTAATACAGTGTCCTAAGAAAAGTAGGGGTCAATAGGTGTACATGTTACACAGGGAGGTGGATTGCACCTGGTAGTGTGGTGCAAGCACCTGGAATAGTAATGGAAGATTCACAACACACTCATCTCAAGGTGGTAGTCTAGCTGAACGACGAGTCAAAAGCGGGGGTACGTAAGTACTGACCCCTTTCGGAGTACATGCGTTTTTGGATTCCCTTACTTTCACCTAAGAGGTGAGTGCATGCCTGTTGAATCACGAGGCAACGGACACACCTGAAACTACCATGATGGGATTGACACGGTTGTGACATTGTTATTTGGATGTCACGACTGCCTTGACCCTACTATGCACAGATACCGGGTGCTTTGATTTGAGCACGGTGCTTTGCGATGCTCGGGGAAAGGAGGCCGCACTGTATCCTATGGGGTGTATGTCACACTTATGGCATACTGATGGGGTCCCATGGTGTCCCCCGCTTTTGACTCGTCGTCCTCTATTCTTTTTACACTGATAGACCTGTCAGCCTTAGGGTGATCTTCCCCCCAAACATTTTGCCTTCACCACTCCTATTTTTGTTGATCTCATTTTTGTGGCCTTAGGACTGCTAACCAGTGATAAAGTGCTTGCGCTCTCTGTTTTAAACATGCCAGTATAGTTTTACTCCCAATTGGCATATTTAATTTACATGTAAGTCTCTAGTAAATTGGTACTACATGTATCTAGGGCCTGTAAATTAAATTCTACTAGTGGGGCCTGCAGCACTTATTATTCCACCCACTTAAGTAGCCCTGCAAGCATGTTTCAGGCCTGCTATTACAGCCTGTATGTGTAAGTTTAACTTGGCAAAATAAATCCTTTTGCCAGGTCCAACCCTTCCTTTTTAATACATATACGTCACCCCTGGGAGAGTCTCTGGACAGCACAGGGGGTAGGGTGCAGTGTATTTAAAAAAGTTGGACATACACTTTTCAGGTTTTACATGTCCTGGTAGAGAAAATCATTGAGTTACCTTATTACATTTAATAAGTGATAACCTTCAATTGGTAACAATCGAGTTTGGTGTCCAAGAGTTTTAATTAAAAGACTGCTTTAATGGTAATGTTGGATTTTTAGTCACAATGCCACTTTTAGAAAGTTGAAATTTTCTTGCTCCAACCATTTGGGGTCTGTTGCCTGTATCCTGGGTCACATGACTATGTGTAGTTGGCCGTTGGCCTTTGCATATTGCTTCCAGACAGGGAAACGAAGATGAGCTAGATGTTGGCAGGATGGGCCACTCTGAGTTAAGGAGGGGGAAGAGCTGTCATGTACCAACTTGCACATCACAACGTCCCTTTCTGAGCACTCTCACGAAGGGGTTTGCCACTAGTCTATTGTAACCCCAGATAATCTGGGGTCATGGCAGGGTGTCAGGAAATCACAAGCAACTCTGGGGGGGGGGGGGCCCTAGAAGCCTCTCCTAATTCAAAGTGGCCACCAGGTAAAATATTGGACCTTAGACCCATCTGGACCTGTGCAAGACTCACAAGAAGGACTGATGTGCTGCTTTGCTGCAAGAAGGACTGCCATTCTGCTGGCCTGCTGTGCCGCCCTGCTGCCCTCCTTCCTTAATGAGAAGTATTACACTTGAATCTTAAACTCAGGACCACCAGAGTAACTCCAAGGGCTAATTGACTAGCCTCCTGATCAGAAGTCTCAGGGACAGAACAGGCTTTTCCATCTTGAACCCTGCATCTAAACCCAGTCTTGGACCCTTGGAAGTGGGCCTGAAGGTGATGTGCCAGCCCGACTGTGGTCCCAGCAGAAACAACGCATTGCAGCTCATCACCTCCCTGAAACTTCACATTGGAGATGCTGCGTGATGCATTGCCTCACCAACCTCCACATCTGGACCGTTTTGTAACGCACTCCCGGCGCAGGACTTTGCATCACTGCCTACACACTTCCATGAGCTGTCGCTGCACGACGCAGCTTCTGCACAAGCCTTGGCATTGCAAACACCTTGTCAACAGAATCTTCGACATCAAGGCAGGACTCCGGATCACAAGCCTCCCGTCTTCTTCGGAAACAGCTGGTGCACCTCGCAAATTGCAAATCTCAGGTTGTACTGATTGGATGTTTGTCATTTTGGTTTTACATTATTTATTAAATTGTACTCTAATCTTCTAAGATCTTGTGTGGTATTTCACTTTTTTACTCTTTGAAGTGCTGCATAAATACTTTACAGAGAGGAGTGGCCCAGCGGCCTGAGCGGCTGACTCTGGAGCGTGGGGCTTATGGTTTGATCCCCGGCAGCAGCGGCAGCTCAGCTCAACATCATGTGACTCTGGGCAATAGCTCACTTAATCTCCCTGACAGCCGCCCAGCACCTGGATACCCTTAGGGGTGATAAGTTTGCGCTTTAAAAATGTGGAATTTATTTATTTATTTTATTCCCTCTAAGTTAAGCTTGACTGCTTTTGTGCCGAACTACCCAAGGGTTGAGCAGAGGTAATGTAGGGTTTGCTTGCGGTTGCTGCTTGAGTAGGGTATCACCCCTTCAACCAGAAACCCAATCTCTTACATACACTTATTCAATCACGTCTTTTTCTCACATTGCACTTTACTGTCAGCATTAGTAATACATTTTTGTACATATATATCTGTTGTTTACACATCTGAATATAGTGCACAAAATGATGCTCCTGCGCACTAATGCTCGCTTTGCAGTACTCCCTGCACCAGACATCGCAGTCATCACCTATCACAAGCTTGATGCCCTTTTCATCATAGAGTGTACTATAACAAGGACCAATGCAATATGACCACAGAGACCACGCTAATCATATTAAACACATCCCAAGTATATTTTACCATTGAATGCAGCACATTTTTGTTTTTAGATTGATTTATGAGCATTTATTTTAAGATATTATTGATTTCCCAAAGTGTTACAGGCTAGTAAACCTTGCTTGAAAAGTGATACAGGTGTGGCTGTATCAACATGACACCCCCACAAACCTCTCACTGTACTTCATCCTATTTTGTCCAGGCGCTATAATGATTGTGCCATTTATAAGTCTTATAGTTCATGTAATGCTTACGAATGGACCCGAACGCTTGATTTTTACTTTATAACATTACCCAAGTGTGCCTATTTCAGTCAACTGGTGTGATCATTGTGGGTCATTTGAGCATCCACACAAAACGCTCATGATATCGTGGCACAACATGACCCCTTCACTTTTAGGGATGTCTTGGTAACAACTGTTGACAGTTGGTGCCTCGTATTGCTTTTCTGACTTTTTGCTGGTCACCTGATTTTAGACCATGTTATTTGTTACAGCACCTGCCAATTCAATTGACAATACTTCTGAATACATGGTCAGTATTTGTAGGATCACCTTTGTAGTGGTGAGTACTTACTGTTGGACAGAGAAGAAATAATTGCATTCCATGTATCAGAAAAAAAGAGCCATTTTCTCTTTTTATTTCTAGGTGCATTACACAAATGATTATGTCCAGATAAGCCCCATTTAATGGCATTGTCTCAAAACATTGACACTCCATAGTTGATTTATTCCTATTGCAAATACTTATATAAATTCGTACAGTATCTCAAAAAACTTTCTGTAAAATATATCAACTTTGGGGTCTGCTCAGTGTTCTGCCACTCCCTTGTGTATATGTATGTTCACTTGTATGAGCACTGCACTTTTTTCTACATATTGAACCTGTATTGCTTTCAGAATAATTATAAGTATGTACAACAAAGGAACGTGGTTGTCATTTGATTTATTCCTTTTGAATAGAGCCTTTTAATATATGTGATTGACTTTGTGAGATGGGTTCATCCAATTAACTTTGAAAGTTACTAAACAGTATTACTTCTAATGAGTCCCACTGGACCAATGTTGTTTTAGAAGTCTTCCTTATAGAAACATGGTCCACAACCACATCATCACACATCCTAGATGTCCTTCTTCCAACAGACTACAGCATCCATCATGTGGACCATGCACATAAGAAGGAAGGAGGCCTGCTGTCATCCATAAGTTGTTCTGGTCCTGCACAATAGACAGGTAAGTAACACTCAACTCCATGAAGCTGTCGGCATGCCATTTCCCATTCTTTGCAACTCAGACTACCACCTTCCATCTCATCTACTGGCTTCCCAGGATGAACAAGGACTTTGTTGATGAATTTATGTTAGTTGATTTGTAGGCTCCTGAGCAAGGGTGTAGGTGTGTGGCCCCCGCAGAATTTTTCAAAGTTAGGTGTTCAGCTTTTCATGAAACTCAAGTAGAGAAGAGGAGGCTCTGATGTGTTGTGGGAGGTTGTTCAATGTTTTGGGTGTGATATAAAAGAACGAGCAATGTCCGGCTCTGCTTTTGTGAATAGAGAGGGTGCATGAAAGTGAGAGTGATGCTGAGCAGAGGTGTCTTGATGGGTTGTGGAAGTGTATGCGGCTGTAGATGTATGCAGGTAAAGTCTTGTGTAGGACTCTGTAGGTGTGTTTAAGGAGTTTGAATTGACTGCGCTTGTGAATGGCGAGCAAGTGGAGCTTCCTGAAGTAAGGTGAGATGTGGATGCAGCAAGGAAGGTTGAGTATGCGTCTTGCGGAAGCATTCTGGATGGTCTGAAGCTAGTTCAGGAGTTGCTTGGAAATTCTGGCTTACAGTGCATTGCTGTAATTGAGCTGGCTTGTAATGAGCGTGTGCATGATAGTTTGTCTGATGTTCTGTGGAAGCCACTTGAAATTTTTTTATAGCATCAATAGGATGTGGAAGCTGAGTTCACTGCATTGACTTGTGCTGTAATATACGGCTCATCATCCAGGATGTTCCACACATTTATGGCGTGGTTGTTGGGTGTTGGTATGGGTCCCAGTTCTGTTGGCCACCAGGTGGTGTCCCACAAGGACTTATTGTTTCCAAAGACCAGTACTTAAGTCTTGTAAGAGTTCAGTTTCAAGCTGTTGGTTCTCATCCATTCCACTAACAGGGTCATGCAGTTGGTGAAGTTGGTTCTGGTGGTGAGTGTCTTGTCTGTCAGGGAGAGAATGTGTTGGGTGTCGTCTACATAGGAGATGGTGGTGATACCTTGAGACTCGATGATTTTGCCGAGTGGAGCCATGTAGACATTGAACAGGGTCAGGCTGAGGAACGAACACTGGGGGACTCCACATACAAGTTCCTTGGCCTCGGATGTGAAAAGTGGCAGTCTCACTCATTGGGTTCTCCCTGTGTGGAAGGAGTAGATCCAGTTGAGAGCTGGTCCTTGGATATGGAGTCTTCTGATGAGTGTGTTGTAGAAGACTGTGACAAATGCCATAGAGAGGTCGAGCAGGATGAGGGCTGCTGTTTCTCCTCATTCAAGGATGGTCCTGATATCATCAGTGCCTGCAACAAGGGCAGTTTAAGTGCAGTGTTTCCTTCTAACGCCTTACTCTGTGCTGTCCGGTAGGTGGTGGCGCTCGAGATGGCTTGTCAGTTGTTTGTTGGTGGCCTTTTCAATTACTTTCATTGCTTCTCTAGAAGCAGGGAGATAGGTTGGAATTTGGCCAGTTGAATTGGGTCGGCTGAAGGTTTCTTGAGGAGGGCATTGAGTGCTGTGTGATTCCAGGCTTCCAGGAATGTGACGGAGGTGCTGGAGGTGTTCATGATGTGGGTCAGTGCTGTGGTGATTGGTGATGCGCCAAGGTTATAGATGTGGTGGGTCAAGGGTTCAATGGGGCACTAGAGTGGATGGTCCACATGATTGTGGCTGTTTCTTCGCTGGTGAGGGTCTTCCATCTGATTAGGTGGTTGTCTTGATTGGTGATGGGCAAATTGGTGATTGGGTCTGGTTGCTGGACAAAGTTGCTGTAATTATTCAAAATGATCTCTCGCAGATCTCCTCACAACCTCATCGATCCGACATGCCGAAGCCACACTCCTGGATGACTCCCACTATCCAGTTAATACAAGCTCAAAGAAAGCAAGAAGCACCCTCTTCAGATTAATTGGTACACTCAATGTGGTACAGCATGTCACACAATTAACACTCTCCAAAGGCCACATCTTCAACCTTGTATTCTCAAGGTTACAAGCAATCCAATGTAAACCAACCATACCCCAGCCTGGACAGACCACTTCGCCATTCCTGGCTCCCTGCTCAGCATCCTTCTAACAAATCAAGGCCAAGGAAAATGAGAAGACCAAATCTGCAGATCCTTCAAAGACTTCCCCATAGACAACCTCATGCGTGAACTAATCTCTTACCCTATAAATTCCATGACTGATGCCATCACTTTTCTTACCAACTTCATAAATTATTTGGAAAGCTATATGAACATTGATACCCCAATTACATTACACAAGTGCAAGCCAAAGCCTTCAGGGCCCTGGTACTCCAAAAACTTTACTGACAATGAAAGATCCATCAGCAGACAGGAAAGAAAATGGAGGAAAAACAGAACTCCCAAGGACTTGTTGATACTGAAGTCCCCTGCTCAACGTGCAGACAGCTCATTTCAGCAGCCAAAGCAAAGTACTACAAAATCAGTAAAGCCACTAACAGTAGCAAAACACTGTTCAAGATAATGAAGCTCTGCATCAACCCCCTGCCGGATCCACCTATTCCCCACTTCACTGAAAACTGTACTGCCATTAACTTCTTCAGTGGAAGTTTACAGATGATCTGCAAGCACATTGATGACCCCAAGCCTGCTTTAATTCTTATACCCATCCTTTCCCTTAGAATCCTGCAAGGGTCATCCTTCAAACCCCTACCTCTCCCACATCTTATGAAGATGATATTTTACCATTGTACTTAATCAAATCTGTCTCTGGTAACACTCTCATCCAGCATTTCTCTTTCACAATGCCTCCCTCCCTTACTCAAGGCTTATTCCCATAAGCTCACCTAACATTCATCGGCAAGTTCACTGCAAAAACGGTTTATGTTTAACTTCAAGATCACATAAGTACTAACCATCTACTGCACGACTACCAGTCTGGCTTCAGATCACTATGCAGCATGGAGACTGCTATCTTACACATCTTAGACGATGCCCTCTTGACCACAGATAAAGATGACTCCTGTCTCCATCTATTACTAGACCTCTCAGATGCCTTAAATAGAGTCCTGTGAAGTCAGGAAAATGCATCTCCCTTTATCTTTATGTTTTGTTATGAATATGAATGTACACAAAATGTATCAAGATTTCTTTTACATAAATGATTGTGTGTAGACAGAATACTGTCCATAATTACCCACAGTGCACATGTCACTAGAGTTACCCTTTTATGATTGCATACTTTTTTCTGTATGAACAGTGAATTGAAATGGATCCCCCAGAGAAAGGACAGGGACATTTCTTCTTCTTTTAGTCTCTGATTCCTAGTCTTCAGCATCTGTTGGAAGAGTATATAGGTTGTTTCAGCCAGAACTGAACACTTGAGAATGCACCGGTTTGGTGTTACATAGGTTCCATTCTGTTTTACAATCTGGGAGAAGTGCAAAGGTTTCTTGACTCAGCAGTAAAATGTGCTCCACTATTACTGGTTGAATTTTTAAATATTGTGAATTCACTGGTATTGATTGGCTGTTGTCTGAGCATAGAAGCTGGAGCCTCCCACAGCAAAAGAAAGATCTACATCATTGCTTATATGTGTGGACCATACTGTGTTGCCCCCTAACCTTGAAGGTACATGCTCCCCTTTCCTCGAGGCTACAACTAATCCCATGACATGCTAAAGCTCTGCTGGTCTGATATGATGTTGCAGCTGACCTTGCTTGAGTGGCAACTACCAACAGGAGACTCATATGCAGAGTTTCAAGGCTACTTCCCTGCCCCTCACCAGTGAACATAGGTGGGTTGCTCAAGAACCATACATCTACATGAACAGGTGAATGGAGTGGTGACCTTGGCTGGTTAGCTTACTCTCTTTATCTGCCAGTGTTTTTTTTGTCTTTCTTTAGTTTTTTTCTACCACTGATTAGCCTCTGACCGGGGGTTGACTTGATTACGAGCTCATCATCACCCTTAGTGGTCTGGGTGCCAAAATATGTGTCTCTGAACCATTCATGAAAGTCTTCAGAACCTGTCTTAATAAGCACAATTCCTTCTCAAAGCTGGCTTGTTAACAAGCTGGATTGAGAGAGTCAGACCTATGCTGCCTGATCCTTGGTGATTTTATGCTCAGACCCTATGTCTCCAAAGGGTTTGCCCTGTGTAGGTTTAGCATTTATGACAATGTCTGTCTCTTCTAGAAATGGATCAGTTCACCAACCATCCCTAGCACTTCCATGTCTGAGTTGTTGTTATTATATTTTTATTTGGCATATATAGCCATAAAAAGAAAGTACCACAATACATAAAATTAAAATAAGAATTATACAGACACTGTGACTATAAAACAATAAAACGCAATAAAATCCAGGTTAAAAAAAAACAATGGGAACTCTACCAGGCCATAAGGAGTACCTAATTCATCATCAACGAGGGGAAGTGATCACTTATACATTGGGTATACATTTGTGCATCCGCCTTGATTATCAAGAGCCGGAGGTATTCCCAATCATGGGTAAGATCATGTTTCTACCCCGCCCGTTTTAATTATATAACCAATTCCTTCAACAACTCCTGTATTGCAATTAAAAATCTTCCCATTGTACATGTCACATTTAAAAATCTCATATTTATCAATAAACTGAGAGCTTGATCCCTACTAATAGTGTCATAGGCAATAAAAAGGGGTTTTCATTTTTTTTCCCGTTCTTCTAAGAACCACAAACAATCCATCAGAATATGTGGGCCGTTACATTTTGCTTGTAGTCCACATGTGCACAGACCCTGTTCATTCATCATTGCGGATTTTATCTTCCAGTCAGTGTTGCATGGGTTCAAACCAACTCTAAATTTCAGGATTATATTTCTAAGCATTGGGTTAGGCATGGCCTCTATGTAGGGGAATATATGTTCATTGGTCCACCCGTTTATCAAGAACTGGGAGGACGATTTGCTCCTCAAATAACCCAAATCTTCTTCTCGGGCCTTCGTATTAATAATAACACGCAGCACCGACTTGGGAATCTGCTGCCCCAACCTCCATTGATCTGGTTCTAGGGAAAGTTTAACACATAACTTATCTAGCTTATTTCTAGCTTGGGACGCCCAATTTAATTCGCTATCCTCTATTTCTTTTTTACAGAGGTTTGCTATTTTGGGGGACCCCTCTCCATTCATTCTCTGCCAGAAGTTCAATGACGCTTGCATACCCCGAAAATTCCAGGCTGTAAGATGACATTCCACTCGTACAGCCTGTATGATAGTTGACGAGGGGAGTGCAAGGAGCTGTTTAACGCATTTGCCCTCCTCTAAGTTCCAATCTGATTTACCTCCCATGAATAAAACCTCTACGCCATATTGGAACTGTGGGCGGACCAATGCATTAAAGGCCGATAGAATTAGCCGCAGAGAGGGGCCTCCATACTTTTGCTTAAATTGTTTAAGGCCCCATACTGAAGAGAGAGCCTTTGATTTAAGTGACTGTATGTGATCCCTCCAGCTTAGCTTACTGTCGAACCACATACCCAAATATTTGTATCTATCCACTTCTTCGACTCTAACCTCTCCCAATTTCCAGTACAAGGAGCACTTCTTTTTACCCAGTACCATTATTTTGGTCTTTTCTAGGTTGACCGTGACGCATTTTTTTAGGCAATATTCATAAAAGGCATCCAGTTTTTTTTTGCAAACCTAACTCTGTCATATCCGTTATCACTAAATCATCTGCATATAGCAGACAAGATATATGGGTCCCCCCCATCTTGAGGCTTACACCACCTGCCCTGCTCAATATATTAGGCAAATCGGATAAAAACAGGGAGAATAACATTGGGGCAAGAACACAGCCCTGCCGCAAACCATTCATTATCTGAATTTTATTTGATAGGGTTCCATGGGTATCCAAGATAACCCTGGCCCAATTTCTTGAGTGCATTTCCTGGATTAAAGCAAGTACTGCCTTGTTGATTCCGAGCTCTGCCAACATACTCCATAGTAGACTACGATCTACTGAATCGAAGGCAGCTCGGAAGTCCACAAAGCAGCAGAACAGGTTACCTCGCACTTCCATTGCCTTTTTGCCATTGCCCATAGGCTAAGGCAATGGTCGACGGTTGAGTGGCCCTCCTTGAACCCACCTTGCTCTATTGGTATCAAGTTATGCTGCTCTGCCCAGGTCTTCACTACGCCTAGTAATATCTTAGAAAAAACTTTCTCCCCCACATCCAACAAACTTATAAGGCGATAATTCTGAGGTAATGTAGCATCCTCTTTTTTATAAATTGGCCTAACAATAGCCCCCTTCCAACTTTCTGGGAAAACCCCAGAAGTAAAAATATTTTGGAAGGTCGCATTTAAGAAGCTTGCCCACCAATGTATACTACTTTTTAATATGATTGCGGGTAGATTATCTGGCCCTGCCGCTTTAGTTAGCTTTGGGGATTGAATAGTTTCTTTTATGTTTTGGAAGGAGAAGTGCGGCCTTAGTAATTCTGTCTCCTCATACCTTAATTCCAGGATCTTTTCCCTATTTATACCATTATACAGATTACTCAAATGGTTAACCCAATCGTCTTTGCCCACTAAACACCGCATTTCCTCTTGTACGTTTCCTCTTTTACCAGATGCCAGAATAATCTTATATTGTTTGTGTTTATCACTTCTAACATTGTATCCCAATTTTTGGACATATATTCTAATTTCCTGTCTCTCAACTTATTTTTATATTCCAATTTTGCCACTCGAAGGCTCTCCATAGTTCCCTTATCCGGTCTTTTCCTTAATTGTCTTTCCCATTTTCGTACCCTCAATTTTAAATTCCTGCACTCATTATTGAACCAACCATTTGTTCTCTCTTTTTTCTTAAAGGCGGGCCCTGCTTTTACTTGTATCCTTAGACAGTTTATGACCTGCTCAATTGTATGCTCATACCGGGTTAAAATTGTATCTCCTTGCGCCAATTCATCCACGGCCCTATAATCAATTATTAGATTGTTAACCAATTTCAGGCTGTCCTCGGTTATGCGCGTAGTTATACGTCTAGGATGTTCAATCTGTAAGGGGACCACTTTTTCTCTTTCCGACTCTTGTTCCCTCTTTATTAGTAATTGTAATGGCCAGTGGTCACTACCTTCACACTGCAGTACTTCGAATCGTTCTACTTCCTTAAAATACCATGCATTTATAAAAGCATAATCAATTGGGCAATTCTGATTCGAAGTTTTGAGAAACCTTAAATGTAAATGGCAAGACACAGCAAAGTTACCCAGTAACTTTTAACTACTAACACCTAGGCACTTGATTTTGTTGCTTTAAAATCTTGCTTTTTCCCCTGGTGAAGCACAGTTTATTCCGAGTGAGTCCAATCAGCTAGTAGTGATCGATACTATTTTGGTAGCAGGATTGAAGTCTCCATACAATGCACAAAATTATGAAAACCACTGGGTTATTTCTTGTTTTTTATTCTTATCATTGTTTGTTTTCATTTTTATTGTAGGTATCTCCTAGGTTACTGTAAAATTAATTAGGTGTTCATTTTATAGAAAATACCATTACTTATTGGCCATTCTATCTTGAATAAGTATGTGGTAAATGAAGTATGTTAGCGGAGGTCTCTACGTTCATAGCACCTTCTTTGAATTACTCCTTGACTACTCAATCAAGCTGCCATAGAGGGTCCAAGATGCTTGGCAGCCAAGCTTCTATCACAGAGTGAGTACCCAGGTTCATGTTAGCATGGAATATCTGCAATGTCAACTTTGATATTGCTATATTGTTACTGCAAGTCAAAAGGGGAGGGAAGTGGTCCTACATATATCATTCTCGACCAATTTTCTGCTAATGCAAATCTTTTCCATAAAGCATTATAGTGAATAAACTAACATGGCGGCTAACAACATGAAAAAAAAGATTCTTGTTGATTGATTGCTGGATCTAAGCCAAATACAATCCATGCTGCTGTGGGTTGCCTTTTAGCACCAATAGTAAAAGGAGTTCAGTCAAAAACATGGACGTAATAGGCAGACAGATGCCTTTAGGTTGCTATCACAGGAATGAAAGGGTTAACTGCCAAACAATTATATGCTCAGAATAAGACATTTTACATTTGGCTATGCACGTCAGATAGTAATATTTTCACTACTTTATGAAACATGAAGTTTTGAGTAGGTTTATCTACTGCATCTACTGCTAAATCGCTTGTGATGCTTGAAAAAACAAAGAAGCTTGAACTTGTACAACGTTTGTCTGCCAGTATACAAGTATCATAGTATGGCTGTTTTACCTTATTTTTCAGCGCAAGAAAAAAATAAAATAAGAATCTCTTCTAAAATTACAAATCTGGAAAATAAGTTACTTACAGAGCCATTTGTAATGCAAAATAGGAAAGATGCTAGTAACATACACTTCGTTATATAATATTAGCATTTCACAGGTAAACATAGTATACAAAATTGATTCCAGTGTTTGTGATGTCTTACCACATCTGCAAAACCTGCAGTTTTGCCCACCAAAACTCTAATTTCAGGAAATAAATGAAGTTTTTTCAAATAAAAACTTTATCAGTCAATATTTGTAAAATCGCATTTTTTATGCTCACACAAACGTGTTTAAAACATTCTGGACCAGAAAATAAAGATACCAAGCCAGTCTGAGAGGTATTAGTCCTACTGAATGAAGATCATCTATTTTCCAGCCTCCTCCATACGGGTTTCCTGAATTATTCTATTTCACATAATCTTATAAACGTATAAATACATCATTGATACAAAGTAAAAACTTGAATAGGTCGCACAAAAAAACATACTGGACAATGATTATTCTCCTAATGCTTGGCTAATTGGTTCAACGCACAAGCAGAACACCATGGGTGAGAATGAAGGGTATCTTTCATGAGTTTCTATACAGCGTATTTCTGCAGAGGGAACACTGTAGCTAATCATACCACAGGCACAATGAGATGAATAGGCTGCAGATCTAAAACCCCAATTGATGTCAGATATCCATAACACTCCTCAGAGATATTACTGGTTACCTATGTTAGAGGCTTCTCTGGGCTAATGCTCGCTGTAGACTGAAGCATGGCCCAGTGCTTAGCCTGATTGATAATTGCCAATGAAGCATGTTTTTGTTGAGCAAAATATCTGTCATGGGATAGCCAATGATTGGTCAGTAACTTTGAAACTCCATTACACATTTAACTGAAAATACTGATTGGTCAAAATGTTACTCAATGCAAAAGATCCTTGTCCTACAGACAGATGTTTCAGGTAACTGCAGTTGCCAGGGATTATTTATATAATTAACAATATTTAAGTACAATCAGCAAAATCAGAGTGATTTCATTTTAAAACATCACATATCAAACGCTTATCATTCATAATGCTCATGTACTTAGCTTATATGGTATAACATTATTCAGAATGTTGTCTTGGTCATCTTTAACCTCCCCTCACTGTGCTGCGGGTAATTTGAACCACCCTTCCTGGGGTCACTCCCTGGTAACTTCTTGGACACTCCGGTACTGACCCAGAGGCCTACCTCCTCAGCAATCTTCCTGGGGTCAGTCACCTTGCTGTCCACTAGGTGCTGATGCAGCTCTGTAAAACATGTACTGAGCATGTGCTCTATTAGTATCAGATTTAACAACCTAGTTAAATTATCAACTTTGCTGCCCCGCACCCAAACATTCAGTGCCTTGCTGGCATAATCCAAGAAGTCCACCGAAGGCTGATTCTGCGTATTCTCACTATCCCTGAATCGGATGCGGCACTTCTCTAGGGTGAATCCAAACTTAGTGACAAGGATGGATTTTATGGGGGCATATCTGGTTTGCTCCTCTACTTCTAGTGTAAGCAGCATGTCCCCTACCCCTGGAAGCTTATATTTCCTCAAGCCACCCCCGTGCTCCCCTGGAATCTTGTGTACTTTTAGAGCTACTGCATATGTGGCAAGCCATTTGTCTATGTCATTCCCTACCACATAGTTGGGCACCAGATCATTAGGTATGCAGACCTTCTTGTCTTCTTCAGACACTGAGTGTATGCTGTCACCAATGCTGCTGGAATCTGATTGTTTTGCTTTAAGTTCCAGCTCCTTTAGGCTCCTTTCATTAGCCATTTTCTTCTTCTCTGCCTCCATTTTGAATCTAGCCATCTGTAGTTTGAACTCCCTCTCTGCCTTACTGTTCGCCAGATCTTCTGTGGACAGGCTGTGCAAGGATATGCTGCTCCTGCCCTGGCAGGGAGTTCCAACTCAGGGTATGGGTCCTCTGCCTCCCCTGAAGGCTACATATCAGGGCTGATGTCCAGGTCCTGATCCTGCTGATCCAGCTCATCCTCATCATCCTGCTACTCTCTGGCTGTTAGTGACTGGTGAACCTCCCCCCAGGCACTCAGTGCTTTCTGCAGCTCCAACATGTTGGTACCCTTCTTGGCAGGGATTTCCCTCTCCTTGCAGAACTGTTTAAGCTCGGCCACAGTGTAATTTTCCAAGTTGGCCAGCTTGAATTCCATTACTGCAGGTATGGTCAAAGACAATCAGGTAGCAGTAATTAGAATAGATTTGAAATACAAAAGAAGACAATCAAGGAGAATTTAAAACTCGAAATGGTCTCAAACTATTTATGTGAGATGGTACTGTAACACAAAATTACTGTTGGCACTGCACAAACACAAGTCCAAATCCTTACCACTGAACACAAGTGCAAGAAATTGGGTTACTGTGTGAAAGGGGGAAAACCCTACTCATGCAGAAAGCACAATTCATGTCAGTGTGAAGTCACAAGCAAACCCTACATTAACCTGTGCTCAACCCTTGTGTAGCTTGGCACAGAGTAGTCAGGCTTCACTGAGGAAATGTGTAAAGCATTTGTGCAACACTTCAAACAGTAACACAGTAAGAACACAGCACAAAATGATCTCATACCAGTTCAGAAAAATAGAGTCGTTTTTAATAAATAAAATAAGACTAAAACGACAAAAATCCAATCAATACAACCAGAGATATGCAGGTTTAAAGATTTTAGTAAAAAAATAGTGCCAAAAAAGCACAAAGCGTCAACTGTGGATATCTGGTTGCGCTGGACCAAGACAAATTACCAAGTTTAGGCCAACCACGATAGAGCACGGCCTGGCTGCAGGAGCCCAGTTAGGTCAGCTGAACAAAGTACCTTAGGTCCTGGATGTGGAGCGTTTTGAGGATCCCTGCCGAGGATGTGTTGCAAAATAGAGGCGATGCGTCCGGTCCGAGGTGCTGCAGGGCTGCAGTGCGAGGTCCTGCATCATCATCGAGGATCCCGTTGATGAGGGCTTGATTTGCAAAGTTCAATATCGGGGATGCACTGTGCACTCAAGGCAATGCATCAGTTCGGAGAAACTGTGAGGCTGAGATCAGAGAATATTTGTCGTTTTCAAGGCTGCTGTCGACAAGAGATGCAGTGACCTGCATCGGGCAACCTTCGAACAGGCGACGGTTCAGGTACAGCTGCGGGGTTGATACTGAGTCCTTTGTGTCGGAAGAACCCTTGAAGTAGAGACAATGCATTGATTCTGCTCTGGTTTGAGCCACACAGCAGAGGAGATGCATCGGTTCTGCTGGGTCTACATATGGGCAGGCGGAGCACCTTCATGCCATCTTCCAAGGGTCCAGAACTGGCAGAGTCCAGGTGCTGCTTTCAAGGCTGTTGGAGCCTTCTGTCCCTGAGGCTCTAGTCGAGAGGCCAGGCAACTTGCCCTTGGAGTGACTTTGGGGTCCTTGGTTCAACAGATGCAACTCCAGTCCTTCTGACCCAAGCAAGAGGGCAGCAGACAGCAGGTTAGCAAACAGGGCAGCGGTTCTTTAGAGCAGTAGTCCAGAAGAGTGACAGTCCTTTCAGCAGCACAGCAGTGCTTCTTCCTTGCAGAGTATCCACAGGTCCAGAAGTGTACTGAAGAGGTAGTGCCTTAGGTCCAATATTTATACCTGGTGCCCTTCCTATGGAATGTGGGAAAAGCTTCCAAGGGTTTCCCTTTGAAGTCCACAGACATTCAGACTAACTACAAGGGATATGTATGGAGGCAGGCCACAGCCTATTCAAGTGTAAGGGGGGCTGTGCTCAGTTCTTCCCGCTCATCCTGCAAGGGATGGCCTACCCAGGCACACCTAAGCTCACTACTGTGTGTTGCTGTCTAGGAGAAATACACAAAGCCCAACTGTCAACTACACCAAGTCATGTGACCTAGAGACAAGCTGCAGGCACCAAATGGCTTTGGAATGAAAATGCCAACTTTGCAATTTGAAATTCAACCTCACCATAAGGTAAGATTTTTCACTACAATTCCAAAGACACCAAACATGAATGGGTTACCAGTTCCCATTTGGAAAATACAGCTTATTAAATGTAATAAGGTAACACCAATGATATCCTAAAGGAGAGGTAGACTTTGCAGTATTGAAAACTGAATTTAAGAGTTTTTCACTACCAGGACATGTAAAATTAAAAGATATGTGCCCCACTTTTTGAGTGCATTGCATCCTACCCTCTGGGCTGCCAGGGCCTACTCTAGGGGTGATTTATATGTATTAACATGAAAGGTTTGGGTCTGGCAAAAGATTTATTTTCCCAGGTCTAAATGGCAGTTTACAAACTGCACACACAGACTCCAATGGCAGACCTGAGACATGTTTAAAGTGTTACCTAAGTGGGTGGCACAATCAGTGCTACAGGCCCACTAGTTGCATTTAATCTGCAGCCCCTGGACACATGTAGTGCCACTTTACTAGGGATTTACAAGTAATCTAAATAGGTCAATTGGGTATAAGCCAATTCTGCCATCCTTTAGAGAGAGAGCACAAGCGCTTTAGCAATGGATAGCAGTGGTAAAGCGTGCAGAGTCCTAAAAGCCTAAACAAATGTGTTATATCCTGATTATTTGAGTATATGTTTCCCAGTTTAGCTATCTCCCTGCTGCTCAGCCAGTGTGAGTGTTGACAGTGGAATGTTGGTGTGACTGTGATGCTGCAAATGTTTGGGTGCCTGTGTGGATGAGTGGTGACAGTTGGAAGATGGGGTGAGCAGCAGGCAGGCTGCTCCTGGTGGGGCTGGTGTAACAGGATTACCAGGATTAAGGACTAATGTACATATTCACCATCCTGTAACAAGAAGTCAATAAATAAATACTTAAAAGACAACTTGGCTACGTCTGGTAAGCTACAACATATTTTTGGCGATGACCTGGACCAAGACTCAAGCGTGCTACATGACTCCAGAACCTGTCCATGGTATGGACATGAAGTACCCAAAGAAACCAAGAGTAACAAAGAGTAAAGCGTCAAGTATGGAGCTCCAGGCAAGCCAGCCCCACCAGTGTCCTTGTCAGTGGACAGCCCCAGCCTGGACATGCTTTATTGATCTTTTAAAATGACTTTGATCCTTGTGGGTAAGTGGTGTGAGCCTCACTACTTCCACATCCTAACGTTGGGACCATATACATCATTTTAGACCAACTGGTGTTGTGGTGGTTCCAAGCATACACTTTGTATACAGCTTTCTAGCCAAGGCTTGCTTCTTCTTATTTCATTCATGTGTGTGATCCAGCCACATCGTTCTGCAGAGGTTTACAAAGAGAGTATCACTTGCTGAAAATGGGAGCTGAAATTTACGAGAGTCATCTTTAATGGATACTTTTGAAATGTTCTTTCCTTGCCATTGTGTGTGCACTGGATTGGGATGTTTCTGCTCGGTGCCTTCGCCCTTCCCTGCCCTCACATTTGTGGGGTGTGTCTACAAGTTTTCATTTGGTACCACATTGCATCATTGGCATCTTTGACAACTACAATGATTCATTCAACTCTTTCTACTACGTGGTTTTGGTACACGGAAAATTCAGGAGGCCAACAGTGGTTAGACAATTTTGGTTCTTTTATTGTTTTTACTCAGCTGAGACTTCTCGGTAATAGGAGCTGTTAAACCACCTCATTGCGGTTTAAAAAAACGTGGCACGATCTGTGCATAGCGCGCACTCACTGAGCGTGTGCAGTATTTTCAAAAGTAGTTTCAAGTATGGTATAGCGGGCGCAATCTTACCTGCATTTAGGAGTCCTGCAGTGCCTACGTGGGATCCTTTCTAACGTCGTCGATTCTACGCCGCGTAGGGCTTCTGAGGGACACCCTGCTGCACGGACGCGCCGTGAGCCATCCTGCTCTGGCGTCACAGTGTGTCGCTATCTTGTGGTTGGAGGCTGCAGACAACCACCGGGGCTTTGAAATGTGCCGTGGAGTCTAGTTTTCTTCGGAGCTTTGGGCCAACCGCGTAATCTTCTGCAAATGAAGTACGGATATGTGTTGGAGACCGTGCTCGTTCCACGATCCCGGTGTGTTGCTCCACTTCTTTTCACTCTGAAGTTCTGGAACAATTTGGTAAAGCTCCGTTTTCTGGTGGGCATTTTTTTTTTTACTTAGTATTACAGTCGATTTCCATACAGGATTAAGTAACGCAGTTGCACGCATTTTAAAGCAAATTTATCGGGATACTGTTGTGCCTTGTGACATTTTCATGTAAGTTTGCTGTTATGAAGGTTGACATTGCTCTGGGGCTCACAGTAGTGTTCACGCTTCAATAGTGTCTGTTTCAGCTTCCAACAAATTGTGTATTCAAGCATAATGCAGACGTGGGCGAATATTGTAATGTGTTTACTTGTTTTAGAGTTTGCATTGGTGTTATAGTAATTTCTGGCACGTGTATTAGTGATGCCAAGGTTCCACATGTTTCATTTGTTTTTCAGCAAGTTTCAGGTGGGGTGCACGGTACCAGTGTGTGCCCACAGTAGTTCTTCTTGGGTGAGAGGTTGCTCACTGGCGATGGGGTACAGGTTTAAAAAAAAATTACAAGAGGAAAAGAAAAAGAGTTTCTATTTGTCAGAGTTTATTTTGTAGAAATTTTCATCTATAGCACATTGTTCTAGTGATGCCACATTTTAGGCTTCTTTGCGCAAGGGAGGTCCTAGTCTTTTAGTGGGTGGTGGTCACATTACACTCCCTTACATGAGGGATGGGTATGGTTTTAAGTTTCCATTTTTACACTGCACTCCCTTACATGAGGGTGATTCTGGTTTCTTGGTGAGTCTCTGTGTTGGAGTTACACTGCGTTACATATTGTGTTTTGTTGACTGTGTGTAAGTCGCCTTGCACTACACTTGTTGTCTGTGTTGTGTGTAAGTCGCCATGCACTACACGTCTTGTTGGTTTGCTGTGTAAGTCGCCATGCGCTACATGTCTTGTCTTGTCGGTGTGTAAGTCGTCTTGCGCTACACTTCTTGTTTGTCTAGTGTGTAAGCCTCCTTGCGCAGCACGTGTTGTTACTGGGTGTGTAAGTCACCTCGCGCTTCACGTTCCGTTCATATGGTGTGTAAGTCACCTGGTGCTACACGTGTACTTTGGTTTTACACCCTCACACTGGGTAGGTCTCATGGGTCGTGTCCCATTCACATTGTTTTCACCCTCTCGACAGTTGTGGGTCATGGGTGTTCGTCTAAGGGTGTGGTCCACCTTATGCTACATTTTACGCATTTTTCAAAAATCTGTTTATTGGGGAGGATGGGTTATATTGCTTGTCAATGTTTTATTGTTGCTTGTCAATATTTACCTTTTCCCTTCAGGTTATGTAGTGTTCAGACGCTTTCAAAGTTGTATTTTAGGTTGCTTCCCTGAGTCTTGAACTTTTTCTCTGCTTATGTATATGCTTGTTTATAGTTCTACCCATGTTATATTGTTCTTTTAATTTTTCATTTAAAAGGAGGGGGATATGTTATATCCTGATTATTTAAGTATATGTTTCCCAGTTTAGCTATCTCCCTGCTGCTCAGCCGGTGTGAGTGTTGACAGTGGAATGTTGCTGTGACTGTAATGCTTGGAATGCTTGGGTGCCTGTGTGGATGAGTGGTGACAGTAGGAAGATGGGCTGAGCAGCAGGCAGGCTGCTCCTGGTAGGGCTGGTGTAACAGGATTGCCAGGATTAAGGACTAATGTACATATTTACCATCCTGCAACAAGAAGTCAAAAAAGAAATACTTAAAAGTCAACTAGGCTACGTCTGGTAAGCTACAACAAAATGGGTTCAGGAAACAGGAGGGTGAAGGCAAAAAACTTGAGGATGACCCTGCTGAAGGGCCAAGTCCAGCATTCAGAACTTATGTTTATGCTGTACTATACAGTGATTTGTGTCACTCAGAAATCCCAGATAAATAATTTTACATCAGACTTGACTTCTTTTAAAATTCTCCTTAGTTTTCCATTGCCTGTTTTCTATCTTTTACAAATGTAAGTGTCATTCTTTTGTTTTTACACCAAAGGGATGGTGCTGTGCAACGTTGATATCTTCATCAGGGCTGAGCTGCTGAAGCTCTGCAAGCGGAAGAGACTGAAGGCAGACAGGGGGGGCTTTAGCAATGGATAGCAATGGTGAAGCGAGTCCTAAAATCCAACAAAAATGGGTTCAGCAAACAGGAGGGTAAAGGCAAAAAATTTGAGGATGACCCTGCTGAATGGGCCAAGTCCATCAATGAGAACTTATGGTTATGCTGTACCATACAGTGATTTGTGTTACAAAAAAAATCCAGATAAATAATTTGACATCAGAGTTGACTTCTTTTTAAATCTCCTTAGTTTTCCATTGACTGTTTTCTCCCTTTTCCAAATGTAAGTGCCCTACTTTTGTTTTACTGTACAATGTTGATATCTTCAGTAGGGCTGAACTGCTGAAGCTCTGCAAGTGGAAGGGGCTGAAGGCAGACAGGAGGGCTGCCAAGCTGGACACCAGATATCTCTCAGAGCCTTTGAGAAGGTGCACAAGTGGCAGTGCACCTCAAGAGATGATGATGGCAATGAAAATGATTAAGTGGGAGCACTGTCAGAGAATGATGGGATGGTGGACCAAGTCCAGGTCCTGAGCTGCAAGGAGAGCCCTACTAAACCTCAGTAGATGACCAGTTTGTCCAGGGTGCCCAGGATGGAGCAGGGAGCATTGTGTGTGCTAAGGGCCTGACTGCAGAGGAGCTGGAGAACAGGAAAGTGAAGATGGAGCTCAAGGTGCCGCTGGTCAAGATGAATCTGGAAGCAGAGGAGAGGAAGGCTGAGGGGGACTTGGCTGGGAAAATAAAATGTTCTTTGCAGTTTTTATATATAGTGAGCTCAACCCGAAGGTATCAGAGCTCTTTACTTGAGCACCAGTTGCATTACAGATGGACACATTCATTTTAGGCACATGGAGATTAGATGATTTGCCCAGAATCACAGGATGCTTGAGCCTCCAGCAGACTCGAACCTGGCTTCTCAGCTTCAAATTAGGCCGTTCTAGCATGGTAGATGGAACTGAAGGAGTTGGAACCGAAAGCAAGGCATATCCCACAGTCCAGCAACAATGCTGGTGGCATACCTGTAGTGGTCAATGGAGAGGTGAGGGTCCACATACCCAAAGAGCTGGTGCCCCTTATGTGGTGGGAGATAATATTGATAAGTGGTTTTCTGCATTTGAGCTAGCTCTGAGGGTACACAAGAATCCAGAGGAGTACTGGGGGGTAGCTTGTGGACGTACACGCCTAACGTAGGGAGGTACACAGTTCTCACACTTGAGGCAGAGGACCAAACCAAGTTGCCCCTATGAAGGCCATCCTTCCTTCAATATTTGTGCTGACCCCTGAGAAATGCCATCAGAGGTTCACAGATAGCCACAACCTACCAAAACAGTCCTGGGTGGACTTTGTAGATTATTCCTGCAAGACACTGAAGAGCTGGATGAGGGGTTGCAAAGTGGATGATTTTCTTAGGCTCTACAACCTGATTTTGAGGAAGTGCATGCTAAATACCTATTTTACAGAGCTGCACCAACACCTGGTAGATTTCAAGTTGACTGGCCCCAGGAAGCTTGCTTAGGAGGCGGACCTCTGGGTCAGCACCAGAGTGTCCAAGAAGGCATCTGGGGATTCTAAAAAGGGTGGTCAGGGAGCCCACCAGAAGAAAGAGGGGGGATAAAAACAAGAAAGAGTTCTCTGAAGGCCCCCTGAACAGTTCTCAGGGGAAAGGTTCCCATCCCAATCTGGCCACCAGAAGAAAGGGTTTGGTGGCAAGAGCACTGGCAAATTGGTCCCCAAGTGCTATGAATGTTACCAGCATGGGCACACCGAAGGAGATGCCAAGTGTCCCCAGTGGGCCCAGCCCCCCAGTGGTGGGCAGACCTCTGGATTAGCTAACATTGGGTTGCCTTATTACATTTAATAAGCACTAACGTTTGATTGAAGACAGATAAGCATTTCACATTTGATATCTATGAAGTTGTAATGAAAAATCCTTTTTAATGGTAAGGCTGGATTTTACGTTACATTTCTGAAAATTACAATTTTAGAAAGTTGGCATTTTCCTGCCCTTAGTCATTTGGTGCCTGCAGCCTTTCCTGGGTCACATGCCTGGGTATAACTGACTGTTAGACTTTGTGAATTTCTCCCAGAAAGTCCCACAATAGAGGGATTCAGTGAACCTGAATGGGCCATCTGCTGGTAGGATGGGGCGGAACTGGGCACAGCCTGACTTGCAACTGAAGAGGCTCTGCTCTGCCTTCACACAAATGGCTTATTACCTCCAAATTGTCACAGCAACCAGCTTGGAGCCAGAGCAGGGGAGTCAAGAAATTCCATGCACTTCGAAGAAGAAATCTCTAGAAACTTCTCCCAACTTCAAAGAAGATGCTGGGTATAAAAATCGGACCCTCAGACCCACTCTTAAGTTCACTTTCTGGACCTGTGGAAGGACACTCTCTGAGGACTGCCTACTGCTGTGACCTGCTGTGCACTCTGCAAGTCTCCTTTGCTGCACCTGGAAGGACTGCTTTTCTACCTGGAGCCTGCCATGAACCCTCAGAGGCCAGCTCTGCTGTTCCAGCCCTGCATCTTCACCTGAACACAGGACTACCAGAGTGACTCCAAGGATCAGTTTGCTGGCCTCATGTTTAGGGCCACAGTGACACAAAAAGTTCCCACCATCTTGAACCCACACCTGGACTCAGCCTAAGTGAGTCCTGAACCCCCACGTGGTGCCCCACCAGTGCTGGACTTATGGTTGTCATGCTACAGGTGCTCAGATAGCCAAAATCCAAAACTGAGGACTTTGAAAAAGTTTCACTAAAAACTGCTCTGAGAACCGAGGGGAAACTGGGACCAATCTACTCCTCTGTCCGCCCAAGGTGCGCGGCCGGCCGACCTGACTTAGCAACTTCTCCATAGCAACAAATGTTAATGTTAATTTGGACTTGTAGAGCGCTTAATACCAGCAGGTCTCTAAGCGCTTCAAGAAGATCAGCGTCAGTTCCAAGGAGAGTACTGTCAGAGTGTCAAGCCCATGCTTCCGTAAATAAAAGGGTTTTAAGTTTTTTTCTGAATGGAAGGAGACGTCTTTCTGCCCGAAGCTGGCCCGGCAGCCTGTTCCAGAGTGGTGGTATTAGGACAGAAAAAGCACGGCCACCTTTAGTATTGTAATTAAATCGCGGGCATTTTAAAAGGCCTTCCGTGGAGAACCTTAGTGAGCGGCCGGGAACATATTTCTCCAGGCGTTCCTTGATGTAATTGGGTGCCTGACCGAATAGGGCCTTATGTGTGATGCAGAGGCCTTTGAATTTAGCCCTCTGCTTAATTGGCAGCCAATGGAGTTGTTGCAATAGGGGTGATGCCCGCGTGCGCCTCGGTAGTTTGAAAATTAACCTGGCAGCATCGTTCATCACCACCTGAAGTTTGCTCACCAGTGAATCTGGTAGACCGATATAGAGCGAATTCCCGTAGTCCAGCCGAGCCAGGATCAGAGCGGACACGACTGTCTTCGTGGATGAGAAGGAGAGGATAGGGGAGAGTCTCCTCAGCTGCCTGAGTAGGCCGACACAAGTTCCAAACACGGTGGAAACTTGATTGGCCAGTGAAAGTTTGGCATCAATTTTGATTCCCAGACTTTTTACCACAGAAGCTGGGGCTGGATTGTCACCCAGTTCGTGCGGCCAGTACAGGGAATTCCAAGGGGTACTCTCAGTGGTGACGGCCAAAACCTCAGTCAAATCCTGTTCAGCAGTTCTTTGCCAATGGTGTATCTGAACTCCTGGAACTATATTCGGCTACAGCCTCCTGCCTCATCTCGATGGAGGTTTTTGACTTCCAAACTCTTCACCACTGCTTCGACCCAAGGCTCCCTGACGACAATGCCCCTTACTCGGACACAGCTTGCATCCTTACCCCCCTGAACTTTATCTACTCAGAATATTTTTCTCCAAATTTCTTCTGAGTCCGAAGGTGAGAGCTGACCGGGCCCAATCCACTTCCTGTATCCAACCCACACTATTGCGGTTGGCCATATTTTTCAACTTTGACCTGGTTTCGCGCGAATAGGTTTCCACAATTGGTGCTTTGATCTTTTAGGCGCTAGTTTTTACTAAAAAATGTAAAAATCATAACTCTGGTTCTACTGATTGGATTTGTGTCATTTTGGTGTCAAATATTTTATTACAATTCACTCTATTTTTCTAAATTGATGTGGGATTTTTTATGTGTTGTGTTTTCACTTCAAATACTGTTTGTGTGCAGCATAAATACTTGACATATTGCCTCTAAGTTAAGTCTGACTGCTTTTGGTGCCAAGCTACACAGGGTTAAGCACAGGTTAACTTACTCACTTTGTGTGGTTCACCCTGCCAGGGATTCTGGCTTTTTCCTGTCTAGGGCTCACATCCAAGTCAACCAACAGCCAAATTTCTAACAGGACCACTTCTTGCTCAGTAATTATTGAGCCATTTCCTTGCTATCCTTCCCTTCCAAAAAAGATGCCATCCTGTTTAGAATTCACCAACATATTAGATTGGTCACAGTCTGGATACAGGCCACTTCACAGTACAGAGAAGGTACAGGTGGCAGCTGCCAATAGCATTTGACTGAAACTGGATAGAGGTATTTTGGCTGACCTCATTTTACTAGTTTTCTGCAGCTTTCAAAACAGTTTGTCTTGCAACCTTACTACAAAGTAATTTTAGAATTGGTATCCGTAGAAATGCACTAAAATGGCTATGATGTGTGCTCTGCTCCCTCTAGAAAATATAGTTGCATGACAAGGATCAGTTTGTGCTATAAAAGAGAGGGTGAAGTTAATAGAAGTTTGGAGGGAAGTTGGTTTGCAAATCGGTAATTGTTTTGGCAAAAAAACGATGATATGTTGGAGCAAAGCCTAGGAGTGGCTGTATGTTCCTATTGCAAGCCTCAGGGTGCAGAAAACCTTTAACAATAGAAAAAAGTCACTTGCTGGTAACACATGATGATTCAGTCTTATTAGTATAGAAGTTTATTTTTGCTGTGCAAATGAGCTTATGGTAACCCTTAGTGCAAGCGTATAACTTAGTTTGGCTTTAAAAGAATAATTGTTACTCTAGAGTCATTCCATATTTTTTGCAATGACCTTTAGCAGTCCTCAGTTCTTCACTGTACCACAGGGTGGAACTTACACTGGCAGCAAAGGGGTTTGGGTGGGGCAATATGATCCATTGCAAGGAGAGGGAATATTTGTAAAATTCACCTTATTAATTTTGGACGAGTTTCAAACCAGTCTCACTTTATTGTTGTGGTAACTGAAGGATCTGCGACTGCCAAAAATGGTCTGACCATGTCAGGAATTGGTAGGGAGGGTTACAAATCAATCATGTTAGAGAGGATTGGAATCTACAGATGAACTAGAAGGTCTTTAGGTGAGGTGGCGGCCCAGCTCCTTGGCTGCTTCTTCAAAGGCAACTGAGTCCCAGTTGGAGGGATCGTTAACGTGAATGGTCATTATGTCTATAATTGAAAAAATAGCATATTTAAGTATATTGATGTGAGCCGATCCATAAAGGAGTTCCATTTGGAGCTGGGTGGGAGGTAGACTAAGACTCCAGAGAAGTAGCAGAGAAGTAGCAATGATGGTCAACCTTGAGGGAGTAGATCAATACTTCTCCAGCCATGAAGGGGGGCTCGGTGAAGGCAGTGCAGCGTATAGAGGAACAGTGGATAATAGCTAAACCATGCCTCCTTTTGACTTGATGGTCAAGCAGTTGACTAACATAGCCTTGGAAAATTAAAGAGGCTATATTGAATATGGCCCTCCCCAGGCTACATAGTGACTACACAGGACAGGACTGGGAACAAAGGAGGCGGTATCGCTTTAATATATCGAGAGCACCTAAAGGTGCGAGTTGAAGCGATCGCACTGCTTCCAGCAGAGGTGATGAGGTTCTCTTTTAAGCTAAATAACCCCTCCACGTTCCAAGGCCTACTTGTCTATAGGCCCCCGGGCCCCAGAGCGGCCTTCTCCCAAGCCCTTCAGACCCTATTAGAGTCATGCCTGGACTTCCATACAATGACGATATTGAGGGATTTCAACTATCATTTGGAGTTAAGCACCAATTCAGACACTGCCAGTCTCCTGGACATCGCAGCCTCACACGGTCTTACTCAATTGGTGTCTGAACCTACCCATTCAGCTGGTCACCCGTTAGACGGAATATTTACTAATAACCCAGATATTAGTCTGACTAACACCTTGCCACTACCCTGGACAGACCATAGGGCGATCCATTTTGAGATGAAAACTATAAAGCCCATCTCGCCCCTTTCCAGACCCTCTAGGGTAAGGACACACCGGTGGAATAAGATCCAAGGGAGTGACTTAGATCATGCCCTTAATATCTGCCCCCGCATTGGTCAAGGACAATGAAGAAGCAGCGCAACAGCTTGATAACTGGATTTGTTCAGCAATTAACTGTGTTGCGCCTGAAACAACCATCTCGGTTAAGAGAGGCTCAGCAACCGCGCCTTGGTATGGGCCAGACCTTAAACGTATAAAGGTCAACTGCAGGAGAAGTGAACGAATCTGGAGAACGGACTATAGTAAGGAGCATAAAGTGGCCTACAATCTACAGCTAGAACAATACAAGGAAGCAATCATTGAGGCAAAACGTGCCTATTTTACGTCTAAAATTGAGGCCGCTGGTAATTCCTCAAAGGAACTGTTTAAATCTATTCAAATATTAGCCAAATCACAAGTGGCTAATCAGTTCATACCGGACCAAGCGTTTTGCAACAAACTGGCCATTTTCTTTGAAGATAAGGTGCAATTAATCTATAACGATCTCCTTAATACAGCCGGTGTTACGGATGGCGGTAACAGTCCACATAAGGAGGAGAAGGTAGCTCATTGCCAGCTTACCCGTTTCCGGCCGCTCGCCCATGAAGAGGTCAACAAACTCCTCCTATCCATAAAGTCTGGTTCGCCCAATGATCCCTGTCCTCCGGCCACTATGCACCTAGTGTCTGGAAATATTAGCACATATTTAACCCCTGTGTTAAACCAAGTGCTAGAGACCGGTATTTACCCCTGGACCTGGAAAAAAGCATGTATCAGGCCGATCCTTAAAAAGCCGGCTCTTGACCCAACTGAGACAAAAAACTATCGTCCAATTTCAGGGCTGCCAGTTGCGGCCAAATTTCTTGAAAAAGCAATCAACAAGGAGTTAACCCTCTACCTTGAACTTAATGATCTGCTTGAACCTACACAGCATGGTTTTAGGCCATGCCACTCCACCGAGACGGCCCTGATAATGGCAACGGAGGAGATACGGAAAGTGATGGATGGGGGGGGCAGAGCTGTTTTCATTCTCCTGGACCTGTCAGCAGCTTTTGACACCGTGAATCACACGGTGTTAGTGCAGCGGCTGAGGGAAGTGGGAATTGAGGACACAGCTCTGACCCTTCTCTCCTCCTTCCTAGAAGCTAGGGAGCAGATCATACATTGGGACAGTTTACAGTCCGACTCCTTTCATCTCCCGTGTGGAGTGCCGCAAGGTTCGGCCTTGTCCCCCACGCTTTTTAACATATATGTTACTCCCCTGGCCAGACTCATCAGAAAGCATGGTTTCATCCTGGTTTCATACGCTGATGATTCCCAGCTTGTAATTTCGGTGTCTAAACAACCAGAGACAGTCGCTAAAAGCTTCCATACGTGTCTGACAGAAATTATGCACTGGATGAGTCGGAACTTTCTTAAGATAAACACTGATAAGATGGAGGTACTGGAGTTCAGCAAAGGCCTTTCAATGTGGAACAAAACCTGGTGGCCGACAGAGGCAGGTGATTGCCCTTGCCCTACCGAGAAGGTCAGGAACCTGGGAGTGATCTTTGATTATCAGCTCAATTTCTCAGCCCAGGTCAACCGTCTGACCTCCTCTTGTTTCTTCCTATTAAAGTGTCTACGGAAGATTTTTCCCTTCATTCTAGGGGAGCTCCAAAAAACTGTCGTAGTAGCGCTCTTGCTTTCAAAATTAGATTATTGTAACACGCTTTTCTTGGGCATTGACAAGTCCCAGATCAGGAAATTGCAATCACTGCAAAATGCAGAGGCACAATTGTTATTACATATACCAAAAGGCCACTCTACCTCGGCGGGCATAAGGTCACTTCACTGGCTCCCTGTCCAGCAACGAGTAGAATTCAAGGCCTTGTGTCTGGTGCACAAGGCTCTTTATGGCGGAGGGGCGGTGGAGATCCAGAAGGTGTTTTCATGGTACTCCCCATCCAGAACCCTCAGATCTACAAATACTGGCCTCATCCACACCCCTAAAATCCGTAGAGCAAGATGGGGGGGGGCGCACTCTATCATTTTGTGCGGCCAAGCTATGGAATCAAATGCCTTCCAGTATGCAACTCCAACCGAATCGGTTGCTGTTTAGGAAAATGCTGAAGACTTGGCTGTTTCCTCGAGATTAAAACCTAATGCTCCGGTTTATAACTCAATCTCCTCCTTTTCACACACAGCGCCAAGACGCCTCGGCATTCGAGCACTATACAAATATCTATCCTATCCTATCTATCCTATCCTATCAGGGTTCGAGGAATCACATAGCTAGGTTTCAGTTAGGAATAATTTGTCAAGGTTCTAGGTCAAAATGAAGTCCAAGTATATCATTTAGATGTTTGGGAGAAAATGCCATGTTTATTAAGAAACCATTGAGAGATTCAAGTTTCCCTGGTAGATTAGTATTAAAATTAGACTTATCAGATGAAGTATCAAATAATTAGGAGGACCGACATATTATTCAAGAGAATGGGGCTTCCAGGAAAGAAGGGCAGAGAGTAGATCTGGAGTAGAACTTACATTTCTATTTAGTGAGAGAAGTTCCATGGCGCAGTAGGCTTAGAGTAAAGGAGGAAAAAGCACAGAAGTTGCAGATTCTCTGGCTCTTGGTGTGTCATCAGGGTGGATGGGTGCAGATGGGCTTGCCTTTGGATGGGCTTGCTAGCATCATACCCACTGCATGCATCCACTGCATGTATGTACTATCCATGCTGTAAATGCAACAACAACAAAGTGATGGATGGAATGCTTGTATCAGCCATAGGCAATCGCTCGGGCACATCCGAATCCATCATTTTTCACCCACCATGCCACCTCAGTTTGGACCCAGCCATATGCAAATCAGCCTTGGCCCTGCTCCAATCTGAGCAGTCCAGCTCGAACTACCAGGCCAAGTCCTCCATGACTGGGAAAACAAGCAGCCCAGGACCGTTTATGCCTTTGCCCTTATTATGGGTTCATCAGCCAGGTATAGCTTGATTCCAGTGGCACAGTGAGCACAGGACCCACATCTGGGATACCTGTTGCACTTAGGGAGGCAATTGCAACAAAAAGATGGTGATTGGTGGAATGCTTGAATTAATCTTAGCCACTGGCAATCACTCGGGCCACATCCCATATCCCTCATTTTTTGCCCACCATGTCATGTTTGGAGCAAGCTATATGCAAATCAGCCTTGACCCTTCTCTCACCGGAACAGTCCAGCCCAAACTACTAGGCAAGATCCTGCTTGAAATGGAAAACAAACAACCCAAAACCAGTTTCGCCCTTATTATGGGCTCATCAGCCAGGTATAGACTGATTCCAGTGGCACAGTGAGCACGGGACCCAAGTCTTGGCATACCCGTTGCACTTAGGGTGGCAACTGCAATGACAACAAGGTGATGGATGGAATGCTTGAATTAATCTTAGCCACTGGCAATCGCTGGGGCCACTTCCCAATCCATCATTTTTCAACCACCATGTCACCTCAGTTTGGATCCAGCCATTTGCAAATCAGCCTTGACCCTGATCCAATTAGAACAGTCCAGCCCAAGCTACCAGGCCAGGTCCTCCCTGAAATGGAACACAAGCAACCCAGAGCCCGTTTTGTCCTTTTTATGGGCTCATCAGCCAGATATGGCTTGATTCCAGTAGCACAGTAGCACAGGACCAACATCTGGTTATATCCGTCGCACTTGGGGTGGCAAATGCAACAACAACAACAACAAGGTGATGAATGGAATGCTTGAATTAATCTAAGCCACTGCCATTTGTTTGGGCTGCATTCCAATCCATAATATTTTGCCCATCGTGCCACCTCAGTTTTGAACCAAGCATATGCAAATCAGTTTTGACCCTGCTCTTCATTAACCCTGGGCATAATACTTTGCTACGCTCACGGAGCATGCAAAGTTTGTGTTACTACGCCCTACGCAAATTGGACGTAGCAGAGTAAAAAACTCTGCTAATCGACGTAGCGTAGCATCAGTATATTAAACACATACAAATGCTTTGTTAAAGCAATTTTCTATGCTAAAAAGCATATAACAAAAGTGAACTTTGACAATAAAAATATCAAGCAATGAGAGAGGTGATGATTTTGGGTTCCCCCCTAACCTAGGGGGAGGACCAAGCAGATGCCTTGAACACAAAAAGCATATCATGTGAACGATTCAGTGGTGGTCCCTTCCTCCTAGGACCACCCCAAGCACAGTTATGGGCAAAAATACAATCCCAACCAAAGGCCCTGCAAAGCATTATGGGACGAGATTAGCAGTGGGCAGTGAATATTATAGTGTCCAATATCAAAATAATTCTACAAAGAGCTGCAGTTCAACTAGTCGTTAGTTACTAGATGTCCCTCACGAGTCAAATGCAAAAGCATTGAAATTATTAATACATCAAGCTACAGTTCCACTAGTCGTTACTAGATGTCCCTCACGAGTCAAATGCAAAAGCATTGAAACCCTTTCATGAAGATTTTGCATTTGACTCGTGCGGGACTTCTAGTAACGACTAGTGGAACTGCAGCTCTTTGTAGAATTATTTTGATATTGGATACTATAATATTCACTGCCCACTGCTAATCTCGTCCCATAATGCTTTGCAGGGCCTTTGGTTGGGATTGTATTTTTGCCAATAACTGTGCTTGGGGTGGTCCTAAGAGGATGGGACCACCACTGAATCGTTCAAAAGATGTGCTTTTTGTTTTCAAGGCATCTGCTTGGTTCTCTCCCTAGGTTAGGGAGGATACCAAAATCATCACCTCTCTCACTGCTTGTTAATTTATCTATTTCACTTTTGTGAAATGCTATATGCATTTTAGCATATAAAGACAGAGATAATTATTTTATCTTAACTTGCACTGTGCAAGATGCCTTTGGCAATTATTGTACAGTGCAGTCAAGCACACAGCTACGCACTACGCAATTTGCATAGCTACGTGTAGTTCAAAATGTACTTCACGTATCTACGTGAAGTGCTACTACGCAAACTACGCCCAGGGTTACACTTCATGGGAACAGTCCAGCCCGAGTTGGCAAAAACAGCTCTGAAAGAGCTTTTCCTCTAAAAAAGAATTGTTAATGAGGAATCCTATCAAGCTTAAGTGTATAAAAAAAGGAAAAAATATGGGTAAATTTGCAACATGGCCAAATTGAAATCTAATAATGGCGATTAAGGGCACTCAGACAAACGCAGCTATCTATGAACAAGAAACAATCTTCTCTGTATTCATTTCTGTGAAAGACGAATGCAATATTATTTTGTCTGGCCTTTCTCTAATACTTTCTTCTGAAACTATCGCTAAAGTGATGGAGACTAATCCAGAGAAAAAAAATTACATTTTTCAGCTGACCAGCAGTAAATCTCTGGGGGTATCCATTCGATGCTGAATTTCATTTAAAGAAAACAGATTTACTTTACCCAGTTACAGAACTCATTTTTTCATATTTGATGGAGGTTACATTTCTCCATCATTTGCAAGGATATTATACTAATTTTTCTGAAACCTGGCAAAGATCATTTATAATTAGGTTCATAGTGTCCAATTGTGTTACTAAACACCAATTATATAACATTACATTACTAATTCACAAAGACAAAAATGGGTTTCTGCAAGGTCGTAGCATTGCAGCTAATACATATTTTTTAGCAGAGACATCTGACTATTTTTAGATAAACAAAATGTCAGCCACACTTGTTCTTCTTGATGGAGAGAAGACTTTCAACCTGGTGAGCCATTGTCAGGTCTAAAGAAATGTTAGGGAACGTGGAAGAGATGGCACACAGGACAGGGGAAAATACGCAGTCAGACCAAAAGACCAGGGGGCATATTCTCAAGGAGCTATTGCAGAGTTAACGGCACTTTATCTCAGCCAAAGTCACGATAAATTCATCCCCCCATTCACAAGCTGGTGCAAACAGCCGATATCACCAATTTATCTGCGATAGCACCCGCAAAAAACATCGCCACAGATGACCCCGGCAACTAACGCTAATGATATGCAGAGTAGGCGTTCCCGTGCACAAATCCGCGACAACACCACAGCGCAACATTCTCAACGACCAGCCAGATCGGCGATAAGATCACAAAACATGCGATAAGGCACGTTAGCAGCAGGAAATTAACACCTGCTCTGACCTGGTGCAAAGTCAGACGACAACCTGCATCAGAAAAGGGAGCCCAGCCCACAGCCACACCTGAAGAACAACAGATGCCATGGAGCTACTCATCATGCAGCTCGGAGCTCCAACAGGCCCACAACACCCACCGCCACCACACCCAGGCCCGCCCCCCCCGGACCACCCCAGAACCAGCGCAGACAAAGACAGCGGACCTTCAGGAAACGCACCAGCCTCACAGACTTGACACCAGAGAATGTCATTGCCCTCTACAGACTCTAAAGGTCAACCATCCTCCGCATCCTGACCATCATTGCCCACAGGCTGACAGTACCAACACAGCGGACAACCAACATCCCACCTCAGACAAAGCTGCTGGCTGTGCTGCACCTGTTGGCCTCTGGGACATTCCAACCAACAACCACCAGAGTCGGAGGAGTCTCGCAGCCAGCTCTATCCAAGTTCCTCAAACCTGTCCTGGATGCCATCATCAGCTTGGTACCCCAGTACCTATACTTCCCCCACACTGCGCAGGAATAGCTGGAGACCAAGCAAGGCTTCTACGCCATAGCAGGCTTCCCGCACGTGTTGGGGCAATTGACTGCACACATGTCCTACTTGTGCCCCCTGCAGAGTCTGCACACAATTACCGCAACAGAAAGCACACGCATTCCATCAGTGTGCAGGCAATAGTGGGCCACCGGGGACTCTTCACCAATGTCGTCGCCAACTACCCAGGCAGTGTGCGTGCATGATTCATACATCTTCCGACAGTCCATCATCAACCGGCGCTTCCAGGATGCCACCTACGGAAATGCAGTGCTCGTTGGTAAGTACCAAATGAACACACCACACACCTCAAATCCACAATCATGCAACTCACAACTCTGGGAATGCACATGTTACAAACTCACATACAACATGCCCACCCACCATACACAACAGCACAACGTACTGCGGAAACCTGGGCATGGCACCTCAGCCACACAATAGCAGTATGTGTGGAGAGGTGGGAACCAGGCATGTGCGAAGGAGGCAAGTGACCCATGAATGAGAATGCACACAATGCCAAGTGTGGCGTGGAAGTGCTGGACAGACTGCAGTATGCAGACCACAGACATATCCATGTCGACATATACTGCTGGTGGTGGTAGTGTTGTGGACAGTGGACGCAACCATGTCACCCCATCCAGTGGGGAAGGTCTCGGAAATGTAGCTTGTGATGTCCCGCCCTGTAAGCGTGTGTGGATTGGGCTTGCCCGGCATACGCTAGGCCAGCGTAGGGGTGTGAATAAAAAGCATGTAGCTCTGGGCGTGGTTCTCTTCCGGAATGCCCAACGTGTCTGCCAGGGCGGCGCCTCCCACCCCGCCACGAGGCCGACGCCGTCGCCGTGAGCGGTGTGGCCTGCGATCCTGTGCGCCTGCCGCAGCCCGGGCCGCTGGTCCCCAAACCAGTCTCGTCCACCCCTACGCATCCAGGTCTCACTGCTCACCTGCCGACACTGGCGTATTTCCAAGAGGGCCCACCACGTGCCGGTGCTAGCTCAAAGCCAGAGGCCCGTGACCTTGGCAGCCTCCTCAGACCATCACGGCCACCGCAAGCAAGGCCCGCAGTACTCCTTTCACGTTGACGTACTCCACCGGCATACACAGCGGTCAAGTAGGTCACACATTTGGGACTGAGTCTTGATTACACAATGGCAGAGTACATATTTATGGCATCGTTTATATCCCTATACTCCCTTCGATGTGGTGCCACCAACTCTGTGCATAGCATTCCGACCACACGTGTCTGTGGGCCCTTGCGGACTTCTGCCTTCGGCCTACACAGCGGTCCAGCAGGCCTCACACCAATCCAATACAGTCCGTAACAGGCAGGACACGGCATCGTCGCTGGCTAAACACCCGCTCAGCTCTGGTGCCTCAACCTCCGTCAACCAGGAATCTTCGCCACATGCCATTTCAACACCGTGTGTTAGAGATCCAGGAGGAGCTGGCTGCACAGCGGGTGCCCCACGCTGACTGCTGCCTCCGGCACCGACTGCGGTTGAGTAGGACACAGAATTGGAACTGAGTCTTGATTTGTTCATTGCAGACTTCATATCATTGTACAGGCCTCATCGCAGACTGCATCCCCTTCCGGCTCTGGTGCCACTGACTCCGTGCCACGAGAGTCATGGACACTCTCTGGTTGAACTCTGGTGGCGTCTGAGTCTATGGCCTGGGGGTTGTCTTCATCATCATGTAGCTGATACTGACATTGTGGGAAAAAGGAGACTGTAGCATTCAACTCCTCCATATTGTCTTTTTCTGCTTGCTTCTGCCCTCTGCATCATGCCCTGGATGGACACCTTCCACTGTCCCCCATAACACTCCACGACATTCTCCTTGGACATCAACTGGGACCCACTCAGCTCTCGTGGCCCTACCTCAGTGCATCGCAAGTCACCGTCCCGTGGCGGTGTGACTGTGCCGGCCGCTGTGCATCCGGGGCCACCAAGCCTGTGCAGCTCAAGTCATGGACCCTTCCTGTTTGTACTTTGAACTTCTGATTGTCTGATCACTGTTGTAGTTGTTGCCAGCACCAACCAACCCCTGAGGGGTGGCTTACACTACCCAACACCCATCCAGCACAGGCGTCACTGGACGTGTGACCCTGGCAATAAAAGGTGCCGGGCGCACGTGCCCATAGCCAGTTCCACGGATAATCTCAGTGTGTCCGTGTGGTCATTATGTATGCATGAGGGCCCCGGGCCATACCACATTACATTGTGCTGTGTACAGCGGGCGCAACCTTGTCACCTCAGGCAGTGGTGTAGACCTGGGACATGTAGCTGTGTGGGACCCCCCTGTGAGCGTGAGGGAGTGGACCGGCGTACGGCAGTATAGCGTAGGGGTGTGTCATTTAACACGCGGCTCTGGGCATGGTTAAGTTTAGGCCTTGCCAAGGAAGTAACTAATGCGTGTGTCTCAGGTGTAGTGTCGGCGCCACCCGTCACGCAATATACAATGTTGCTATGTAGCATGCACCCAGAGTACGGGCTCGGCCGAGGGGTAAATGAGGGTGCGCAGGTCCGCTCGGGGTCAGGGATCAGACATGCCAACTGTTGTGTGTGTCGCTATTTCTGCAGCATAAGCCAAAGGTCTACCCTCAACCGCATGGCGAATTCAGCCAGGCATGAACTCTACATCTGTGTCCGCCCTGTCCTTACCATGGGCCTACACACACGTGTCCGTCCACCTTCAGCGCACGACATCACTGTGTCGTTGTCAGGCTTGTGCACATGCACAGACAGGCATGACAATAGTGTGCCGTAGGGGTGCAAGTGATGCAACCGCGCTGCGCACACTAGTGAATATGCTCGGGGGAGGGAGGAGCGGCATTGAGGCTACGTAATACACATTGATGCCGCTGATTTGCAACAAGCAGTACATGTCATGCAGGAATCACAAAGTCACACATATCACACACCAATTTACCAGTGAGCCTGCCAACACATCATGCAGTACGAACTATTGACTCATGTCTCTCTGCACTGTCACAGGTGACCAAGGATATGCACTCTGCGCTTGGATGATGAAACCCCTCCGAGCCCCGAACACACAGGCACAGAGGCAGTACAATGCAGCCCACAGACGCACCAGGGGCATTGTGGAGCGCACATTTGGCGTGTTGAAGTCATGTTTCAGGTGCCTGGACGTCACAGGTGGAAGGCTCCTGTACAGTCCAGACATCGTGTGCAAGATGATCGTTGCATGTTGTGTGTTGCATAACATATGTGTATGCAGCAAGGCACCATGGATACAAGTGCCAGATGCACCGGACGATGATGATGAAGATGAGGCAGGTGGACCACACCCCACTGCAGCCGCAGCAGGAATAGCCTGTGGAACACCATCATTGACAATTTCTTCACATGAGCACGTCACATTGTGACAGTCTTTGGCAGTAATGGGAGAGTACAAAATGACCACAGGCACAGCATGTGCAAATAAATGCATTAAAAAAAACACATTCCCTGAGTGCATGTCACTCATCTGTACAGGCACATCACTCAGACAAGTGTGAGTGCGACATGTATTGCTGACAATTTTATGATTTGTTCATGGATGGTGGGTGTGTCACCTCTGTGCAGAGAGGCTGTTTAGGGTGTCACGTATTCAAACTGCCAGTTCTGTGTGTCGCAGTTAGTAGGGAATCCCACTCTTCGGCGTTTCACATGTGTCCAAATTCATTCCATTTTGGCTGCCATTTGTGTCCTACAGGTGACAACAGGGCTCCTTTTGGGGTCAGATATGTACCACCATGATGCAGGGATGCCCCCTGTGACTCAAGTCCCACAACATGGGCAACATGTACCTAAGCGGGAGTCACTGCCCCTACATTCATGCACGCTTTCATAAGTGATTGATCATGGTCATGACACGTCTGTGTGCAGGAGGGGTTGCTTGTCCCTCTGCAATGTGAGGGGGAGATGCGGTTTCACTGTGTGTTACATGCATGTTTCAGCATTGGCGCAGTTTACATGCAGACTGCATATCAATGTACATTGTGACTGTGAGGAGATGCCTATTTGATGCGGGACAATGGTCATTTGTTCTACGTCACGGATGTGGTGTTGTGCTCGTACATTGTCATCTCACCGTTTTTTTACTCTGCTTTTATGGTGCATTTTCCCGCATGACGCGTGGGAATTGCAGGCCTCTCGCTGGTTATCGCTGATTTTTGTATCGCGATTGCCCTCATCGCTACTATTTTCGCGTTCGTGTTTTGCGTTTTTTCTGTGTTGCGTTAGTTTTAACACGTTCTTTCGACACGTTATCGTGGGACTATCGCATGGGGCCGCCGTGTTGTGAATACCACGTTAACACAGAGTTGTTTTCCCGCGATAGACTGCGATGTGAAGAGTTACGTTAAGCTAATTTTGCAGTAGTTATCACACGTTCTTGAGAATATGCCCCCAAATTTCCTAGATTCACATGCACATCTCCAGTCACTAGAGGAGCAGCACAATCAGGCACAGTTCTGGGTCAATAAATGGCAAACTAGGTATTTCATACCCACCTGTACTGAGTTCCCTTGTCTGGCAGCAGCGTTTGTCATAACTCTTTGTTATTTGCAACAGTTCGCACTTGACTTCGTCCTTTCACCATTGCTGATTTCTTCCTTGTTCAGTTCACTAGTTCTCTTACTTGCCGATTGTGGTTCCTGTATTGTTACCCTCTTGCCATCTTGTCTCCTTGTTCAAGCCTCCTCTCTCCCTGTGCAGCGTGGGCATTTCATCTTCAGCTCATGTGTGAGATCTGCGGTACTCAGGGTCTAGTTACAGCATCCCTGTTGCTTGCACTGGGCAAGTCCAACACTTTGTTACCTTTATATCTATCTCTTTCCCTATTTTCTAGATCCTTTAGTTCCCTCCCACATAGGTGGAGACCTTGTTGTTCATAATTTGGCCCTGAGAAGCTGTGCCTCGGAAATACACTGCATGTTTTCCGAACACCAGCCTGTATAAGAGTCTCTCTCTCTCTCTCTCTCTCTCTCTCTCTCTCTCTCTCTCTCTCTCTCTTCCTACCCAATTTAGCCTGGCCATTGTTTACATCCTTGTCCCAGTATAAAGTTTACATATTGGAGGGAAACGGATGGATTTGCCTTGACAACCACATTCTCGAATTAGTGTGTTTGTGACATTTGGGAAATTTTGATTATAATTCTTGCAGCTTATACATTCCATAACTTGATGTTGATATAAAACATCTTCAGTTCAGGTAATTATCAGCAATAAAGCGATCAGCAAAGTGATACATAAAACAGGTTTGAGAGAGAAATCCCCTATCCCTCACATACTTTTTTCTCTATTCATAGAATCCCTGTCCATTTTAATTTGCTCTCTTTTCACTATTCAAGAGCCAGTAGCTTATTATGATGTCGCTGGGACCGGTCCCACCGACAGACAGCCCTTCGGTCCAACCACCGCATTATGATGCAGGCGGTTGGATCAAAGTCATCGGAGGGAAGACTGCCACCTCTGACAGGATCTACGATTCCGTCGGGGTGTCGGTCGGACTCGAATCCCTAGAATGGCGGCGGTGCTGAGGCAGGGACATCTGTCAGGATTACGATGTCCATTACCCACAGCCTTTTCATGGCAGTCCCCCCGCCAAGAAAAGGCTGTTGGAAAGGGACTTTGGGGGTCCCAGACAAACTGCAAGGTGGCCCAGGGGGTACATGTAGTGCCCCCATGCACATCCATGCACTGTGTGCCATGCACCACATGATGCATGACACACGGCGCATGGATGTGCACAAAGTGCTCTCTAACACTGTGGCTTGTGCTGCAGCCCTTTTGCTGAGCCACAGTACAAGCCACAGTGTTAGAGAGCACTTTTCTGACTACCTCCATGGCGGTCAAATCATAATTAGGAGGTCAGACGGCTGCCTGCCTGTCGGGCGGTCACCGGACTGCTGTGATTGCGGGCGGCGGTCTGACTGTCCATCATCTTAATGATGCCCTAAAATAGGGGGTTACTGGATCAATGAGTACAAAAGAGAGAGCCTGTTATTTAATGCTTTTTGTAAGACATTGCTGCCCGCATTACGCACACAATATAAAACCCAGGCTAAGGGGCTTACTTATTAGAGGCTTGCGCCACTGGACGGTACATGACTCTCTATCATATCTATGAGGCGACGCAAAGCCACTCAGCATGGCTTTGCATGGGATCATAGATATGGAGTAAGACAAAGCAGCGCAAGTCTCTGCCTTGCCTTACATTGCGTCAAGAAGGTGTTCCTTGGGCATTGCAGTCGGTCTTCTCATGCAACACAATCATGGATTTTGACACTGCCCCAGATTTACTTAATCACGTAAACCTGGGGCAGAGCCAAAACCTTGCGCCTCCCCAGGGCCGGCGTAACGAGGAGAAATATTTTTATTTCTCCTCGGTTTTTTCTCTTTCCATGCATACTACATTCTGCAGTACACTTAGAAAGAGGAAAATGCCTCTCTGGATTGAAGGGGCACCTTCCTGCACAATAACAATCCTGCTTGCAACGAAGGCACCCTTGTTCCATGGTGCAAGGGTGCCTATGTTGGCGCTAGGCATCAAATTGTGCACCAGCGCAAAGGGAAAGGACAGGAATACACCGTATTTTATAAATAGGGTGCATTCCTGCTGTTTCACATTGGTGTAGGGAAGCACAGCAAGAAGACTTGCGGCACTGCCCTACGCCAGTTCTTCATAAATGAGGCCCTAAGTGTTATTTAAGGGTGCACTTTTCTTAAGATCTAAATTTCCTTTCTGAAAACAATTACACATCCCTGATCATCAAGATTAAAAATGCCATGAGATAAACTACCAAGTATACGTCCTATTTCCGTGATCTAAATACTTCCTATATTTTCGTTTTTTTAATACTTTTTCCTGTTTTTATGTAACATTTTAGCCAAAATAGACATTTTCGATACTTTATCTGGAAATCTAGAAGTTTTTAAATCTCCCCAAGTAGAAGGGGCTGCTTCTGTATTATTTGGCAAAAGGGCACAAATTAATCAATTTGAGAACAACAGTGATTTGTGCTGATATGTCGGCTGCTGCCGCAAGTAGACAAAAGGAGCTCGTTAAATTGCTGTATCTTTTTAAGGCTCAAGGTGCGCAAGGTGCGCAGGCTTCAATAGCTCAGCAATCGAAGCTACGAGTGCTTGTGAGAGGCAAATTTCACATGTTTGCTAATATAGAGGAAGCGCAGGACCTGCTGAGAGAAATTTCCTTTCCAAAATAACATAGAAGTAGAGATTGAAATGAATGGTCACTGAGGTGGGTGGCGGAGGGGTCACCTAGGGTGCAGTACCAGGGCACCCCTTAGGAGCAGTTGGGGAGGCACAAGATGTGGCTCGCGGGCTTTTACACATCTCTTGGGGAGGGAAGAGACAGGGAGGGAGTAGGTGGGCTTTGGGAGCAAGGGATGAAAAAAAAGCAGGTTCATAAGGGTGGGATGGCGGAAAAACAGTGTATCGTGCTGAATGGATTAATGCAATACTTAATGCAATACTTAAGCATGAATGCTGGAAATGAAATTTAAAAGCCGGATAATCTCAGTCAATGTAAACAGGGTTCTAAACAAACAGAAGTATTGAGGGGTAATAAGGTGGCTAGCTTCATTTACACCACAAGTCCTTTTCCTTCAAGAAACTCATCTGAAAACAAACACTCCAAAGCTTTTTGTTCCTAAAATGTTTTCCAGAGCCTTTTTTGCATCAGCAGGGATGGCAGTAAGGGGGGTTGCCATATAGTTTGGTCGGGGAGTGGATTGGGAATTTTTTCAAGTCCAGAGGGATCCTCATGGTCGATGGCTTTGGGTCACAACAAGCTTAAAAGGGAATATTTTTAACTTTATTAATTATTACGGTCCAATTGTTGATGACCCGGTAGCCATGGTGAAGATCAATGAGATACTCAGAGGGGCTGCAGGGAAAATTATCCTTGGTGGGATTTTTAATTATATTCAGGACTTAACCAAGGATACCTCGAATAAGAATAAAAAACAGCTGAAGTCAAAGACTAAAAAAGTAATCAATGTTATTGTGCATGATTATCAGCTAATAGACCCATGGCGTAGAGCCCATGGCGAGGAACGAGAATATACTTGTTATTCTCGTCAATTCCAGTCAGCCTCACGCATCGACTTTTTCTTGATATCTTGCTCTTTTAAATATTCTGGATCAGAAATGGGGGCTAATTCCTTCTCGGACCACTCATTGGTCAAAGTTGAAATAGAAATAGATGAGGTCAGGAGGACGAGGCCCAGGTGGCAGATGGATCGACTCCTTCTTTCGAATCAACAATGGCTAGCTGATACTAGAAAATGGATATTGGAATTTTTTAAGGTTAACAAGGGTACAGCAGATCCTTTTTCAGTCTGGGGAGCTTTTAAGGCCACAATTCATGGGGAGCTGATTGCTTTTATGTCCTCACAGTCTAAAACTCGCAGGACTCGTATAGATCAACTCCAATCGGCGGTTGATTCTGCCCTGCTCCAGAAAAATATTTCTCTAGGAAGAAACGAGCCAGTGGGAGTGCAGCTTCAAAAATCCAAACAAGAGTTAAAGGAGTTTTTTATCCTTGAAGATTAACAGCTCCCGCACATTCCAGCAGCGGATCTATGAAGAGAGCCAAATGGTAGGTAAGCTGCTGGCCTGGTCTACCAAGACTAAGCAGGAAGCGGCCCTAATTACTGAAATTTTAGAATCTAATACAAGAACTCTGGTGACTGATAAGGAAATGATTTCTAAAGTTTTTTTGCAGCATTATGAGCAGTTGTATGCAACTAAATATATGGTGGGGCAAGAGGAAATTAAACAATATTTCGAGGACATCATTCTCCCGCAGCTATCACATAGCCAGATGGAGGAGGTTCAAGCTGATATTCCTTCAGCAGAAATTCAGCTAGCCCTCGACTTTATGTCAGGAGGAAAAGCGTGTGGCAATGATGGGCTACCAATAGAATTTTATAAAGATTTTTCCAAAGAATTAACACCCTTCTTGGTAGAGCTTTTTAATTATGTATTAAAGGGGGGGCTGGTTCTGACAGCCTTTAAGGAGTCCATCATCGTCAGTTATGTGAAGAAGGGGAAGAATCCCAGAGAAATTAACTCATATAGACCAATAAGTTCACTTAATTCAGATTACACATTTTAATGAAAATCTGGGCACAGCGCTTTTCTCCTCTTGCACAAAAAGTGATCCATAAAGATCAGACAGGGTTCATTGCAGGAAGGTTCATGTCTACTAATACAGGGTTTTTAGTACATGCACTAGATTTTTTTTAACTGCAAACAAACTCCGGCTCTCATTATGATGGTCGACGCCGAAAAAGCTTTCGACCTAGTGAATTGGGATGCCCTTTTTTATGGTCTGGGTAGGTATGGGATTCCCTCCCAGGTTATAAAAATGCTTTATAATATCTATCAAGGGGCTCAGGCACAAGTGATTATTAATTCCAATCTAGCTGGGATGGTTAATGTTAACCGGGGGACGAGGCAAGGGTGCCCACTTTCCCCTGTGCTTTTTACCTTTTTTATTGAACACTTAGCCACTAGAATTCGCAATAATATGGAGATTAGAGCACCAATATCAGGTATGGCTAAATTGAAGCTGTTTGCTGATGATATCATTCTTTATCTTAGCCCGGAAAGACAGAATATTGATTTATTATTAGCCGAATTTACACAATTTGAATCAATTGGAGGTTATAAATTAATCGGAATAAGACTGAGGTTTTGAAATGAAATGAAAAAAACATTTATATAGCACATGACTACCCGGGAGCATCCCAGAGCTGGGCAGAGCTAGAGAGAGGAAGCAGAGACTAGGGGAACAGAAGTGTTTTCAGTTGTTTACGGAAGGCGTAGTGGCTGGGTTCCCTGCGAAGATGCAGAGGCAGGGAGTTCCACAGTTTGGCTGCGTTATATGAAAAGTGCCGGCCTCCACTTCTGGCCTTCTTGATCTTAGGGACCTCAACCAGGTGGAGCTCATCTGAGCGCTGTGTCCTATTGGCCTTATAGGGACGGATCATGGCCGTGTTTATCGGTGGCCCATTCCCTTGCAGGGATTTCTGGACAGTGCAAAGTGCCTTGAAGCGAATTCTTTCCTGCACCGGGACCCAATGCAGGGAATGTAGCGCAGGCTTTGCTGATTGGCGATTGGGCACTCCCATCAGCAGTCTGGCTGCACAATTTTGTACAGTCTGGAGTTTTGTGATTACTGCGGCTCCCAGTTATAAGGCGTTTCCATAATCTATCCTGGAAAGGATAAGTGATTGAACAAGTATTTTTTTAGCTTGGAAAAGGAGGAGAGGAAGCAATTTGCGGGGCATTCTCAATAGGCCATAACAGGTAGCTGCCGTCTTCCTAGCCTGTACCTTAAAGGTCATGTTCTGGTCCATCCAAATGCCAAGGCTCTTGATCTCGGTCTTAAGGATGGGTGTTGGGCCCAGGCATGCTGGCCACATAGTACTGGATTTAAAGTTTAGAGAATTGCCCAGAATCATGATCTCAGTTTTCTCACCGTTGAGCTTGAGGTGGGACACTCCCATCCACTTTGATACTTCCTCAAGACATGAGTAGAGGCCGTTAGGCCTCTGATCAGCTTGATTCAACGCTACGACCAATTGGGTGTCATTGGCGTAGGTCACCGTGTGGATCCCAAAGGGGGCCACAATAGCCGCCAGCGGGGCCATATACACATTAAAAAGGGTAGGGCTTAATGATGAGCCCTGAGGGACTCCGCACACTAAAGGGGTAGGTTTTGAGGCGGTGTCCCCCTCGAAGACTTGGAAGAATCTTCCTTCCAGGAATGAATACTTCACATGACTTTCTTCCTGATATTTTTAAGCAGCAAGCCCTTATCCCCAACCCAATCCGATATTTAGGGATTTATGTTACTAGTCAATATACGGAAATCTATAAATTAAACTATGAACCCATGAGGAAAAAAATTATAAAACTGCTAGAAGAGTGGTTGCTACTACCGCTTACCTTGATAGGTCGGGTGGCTCTCATAAAAATGTCAATCTTACCCTTGCTGGTCTTCTTGCTTACAAATCTTCCTATAACAATTAATGCAACCTACTTTAAGGATTTAGAAATGCTGTTTAGAAAATTTGTTTGGAATAAGAAGGCTTTGAGAATAAAACTTCCTGTGCTCCAACTTGACATTAGTCAGGGGGGGCTTGCACTTCCTCAAGTCCGCACATATTATGAAGCAGCCTTATTAGATCTAACAGCCCGCTTACTTGACCGCAAGGGCGCTATTGACGATTTCTTTTTAGATAAGATGGTGCAAGAAGCAGGTTCACAGGTTCCGGTATTCCTGAAAACAGCTAAACTCCCTAAAAAAACGAGGTATAAGACCCTGCAGGAGTTCACCTACAGACTCCAGAATTTTTATTCGAAACAGGCCTCCTCCACAAGATCTTGGGGCATATTAGCAAGACCCACGTTAAAATTATCGCCGTTTTAGCGGCAGGAAACTGCCGCTAAAACGGCGATAATGGGCTTGCTAATATGCGTTATAGAATTCCAATAGAAGCCCAGGTTAGATGTGCAGGACATCTAACCTGGGCTTCTATTGGAATTCCATAACGCATATTAGCAAGCCCATTATCGCCGTTTTAGCGGCAGTTTCCTGCCGCTAAAACGGCGATAATTTTAACGTGGGTCTTGCTAATATGCCCCATTATTTTTTAAAATTAACCGAATGCAAGAGCTTGGGTCTTCAGATTCAGGTCAGCCATCTAAGGTCCTGGACCAATTGGGGATTTAAAGAACTAGGGCACTTTGTAGTGGCAGGCAGAGGCATTACCTGGCAAGAAGTCCAAGCGAGGGGTGGCGCCCTGAGTAAGCCTCTCTTTTTTGAATATATCCAGATCTTACAGCTATTAAAAAAGTACAGTCTTTTAACCGGCCCCGGCCCAACTCCACTTGTGATTGCTTTATTTAGAGCAAAGCTGAGAGTGGTGGGCAACTGGTATCGTTGTATACGGTCTCAAGGGGAACCTATCATGGTTAATAACCATTTAGAAAAAGTGACACTTGAGACCGAATGTAGGTTCTCAAATCAAGATTGGCAAGCCATCTCACGGCTAGGCAGCAAGGCCCTAAGAGCTGCTAATTTTAAAAGAATGGCTTTTCTGTCACGTTGGATGGCGTACTATACTCCCCAAGATCTCCATAAGATTTGCCCGGAAATAGAGAATAAATGTTTTCGCTGCCAGATGTCAGGTGATGGAGGTTGACTCCATACTTTTTTCACCTGCCCAAAGTTAGGACAATTCTGGGAGAAGTTCTTCTTGGCTTTAAGCTGGGGAGTACAGAAAAGTTTGGATCCTGACGCTGAGATTGCTCTTTTTGGCTGGGCAAGTCAGAAACGAAACCTCGGTATGTCCAGAGTGGAGGAGACTTTTGTAGCAATCGCCTCCCTCGTGGCACGTTCATTGATATTGCAGAATTGGAGGACCCAAAAAATACCCACTTATTCGCAATGGATAAATAGACTAATGCGTACTAGGAAATTTGAAGAAGCATACGCCAAGAGAGTTGGTGCCAATAAAAGATTTAACGCTGTATGGAGTTTTATGGAGAGGCTAGAGACCTTTTCGGAAATGTAGGGTTGGATCAAAAAAAAATCCAAAAAAAGAGGGAGAGAAAGGGAAAAAGGGAAAAAATGGCAAGAGAAAGAGGAGGCAAAAAAAAAGGAGAGAGAGAGAAAAAGGGGAAAAAAAATGTAGTATTATATAATAAAAAAAAAATCTTATGCACTTTAGCACTTTTGCACTTTATTCACTGCACTTTTTTTAGCTTGGAAAATATTGTTCTAAATTTAATACACGGCATTTGGAAGATGAAGATGAATGTTTTCTTTTTTTTTCTTCCTTTTTTTCTCTCTCTATTAAAGTATGATTAGACAGCAAATCATCATATTGCATTATAGACGTGATTATGTCCAGTGGGAGAATTTGCAATACTACGGCTTGAGGGTAACCAGCACACTGCACTTTAGTTGGAAGATTTACCTATTAGGATTTAATCCTAATTGGATAGGAACAATACATATTTGTCATATAACGCATCTTGCACTTTATACATGTTTACTAGTACTGTGTTGCACTTGGTGTAGTTTTTTTTCAGCAAAGATGAATCGTTAGTTTCATGTTTAAGTGGAAGTTGGCATATTGCCCCGCTATCGGAAAAGAGCTGCTAATGTTTACTTCATCAAGAATGACATATTCTGGTTAAATATGGCACATTGCACTTTGTATTTGTTATAGTTGGTAACTTATATCGATATGAAGATGCCCACTGTCTAAACCGATTTGCAGTTTTTGTTTCTTTTTCTGTATCCTCAGTGTTTCTACTCAATAAAAAAGTTTTTAAAAAAAGAGAGAACAACAGTGACACTTCCATTGTGTTATTAATGTTAAGAAATATAGATATTTTCGATTAACCATAATTTACTTAATTTAGAAAATCACTTTAAAATATATGTTATGAGACTCTCAAACTTGGGAGGCTTCACAAAGTGTTTCACATTCCTGCTATACATGCCGAGACTCCTCTGATTGAATAACTCAACTTTTTCCTGGCTGTCACACTCAAATGGGCTCAACAATTAGTACAATTAGGCATTTAAAAAAATCAGAGACCTCTTTGCTGGACATTTTTCTATCTATTTGCCAGGGACCATGCAAGCTGGTTTCATATTTCGTTTATTCTTTTTACTCAGATGGTTAAACAGATTTAAATCTCAGAGATTATACAGACAAGTCAATTATAAACCACACTTATTGACCCCAAAGAGCCAATTTGAGTTTGTGGCTACAGGAGAATCTCTGGCAGAAATGTCTCACATCAACTCAAAATTTCTCAAGTTTACCAGCTTAGTATTTGAAGATTCAGTTTGGTTCACAATTAACAACAATATATATATTTTTCACTGCGCAGCTCCAATTTCGTTCATATGATGCTTTTGAACAATGGATGCTGTATTGTACTCCGGAAAAGCTTAATAAGTACTCCTGTAGGATATCTACCAAGCCCATGCTGTATGAATGACTCTATTGGAAATTGGAATTATAAGTGTTTTGTATGCCTTTCAGCTTATGAACTTTTGGTCTAACATTTTTTTGTTTTTTTTAAGTCAGGAAATAGGTCTTCAACCATGGTCTTCACCTGATTCCCTCCTCCAAAGCAGTTTATTTCAGTCTAATTGAAAAAGAGTCACTATTGAATTATTGCACTGATGATAGATCGATCAAGAAAAACGGCTCAATTGAAATTGTCTGCTACACCTACGTTTGCATAACGGATTGACTATTTTTAGAGTACCAGACAAACAGACATTCATAGCTTAATTATCTCAGTCTTTCTTCCCATGCCATCCATAATCACCCCTTGTCCGATTATGAAAGAAATGTTTTCGAGCAGTTTTAAAGGGATACCAAAAGCCAGCAATTTAGCCACAAGCAGGTTTGTTCAACTCTACCAAATTTGGCATGTGATTGTTGCAGATATATGCAAGAGTGGCAAGAGAGGCATTGAAGAGGAGATTAGTTTTATGTGCTGCTGAAATTAATTAGAAAGAAATGTAACATGTGGGGAAGATGGACAAAAGGAAAAAGGAAAGTTCAGCAAACCATCTTCAGTATAAATGTGAAGCGCCTGATTCACAAATGTACTTTTGAGTACATTACACTTTAGAGTAAGTTTACCACTATTCGTAGTGTACATTTACTACAAACGTGTAAATGCATGTCTCCACCCCCTGAGAATAGCAATTGGCTTACTCTGGTGTGGGTTTGTGATTTGCCTCCCTAAACCCCTCCCTTATCCTCTCTAAAACCCTCTAACTGCTCCCTAATCCCATCCCCTTTTTTAGTAAATCTGCCCATTTTTCTACCCACTCCCTTCAGTCCCTCCCACATTTAGTACTAAAACTTAAACTTACATGTGCAGAGACTCCGCAATCGGGGCAGACAACACTGCACACATAAGTATAGGTAATATAGAGGAGTAAAACTCTGCAATAGTTAGAGAATTGTAATTTGTAGTACTTTTCCGTCTACTTTCAATGGTGGAGGACTGCCACATACACAGAATAAAAAGCAACTGGTTCAATAACACTGGAATGGTGACCTTCTGTGCTTTCCTTTGAATAGGCTTTCACAGTGTCTGTGAATCCCGCACATGTGTACCTGTGGTGCACACAGCATATGTACATGCCATAAGAAATCAGGGAAGGATTCTTTATTTGAATAAGATAAATGAAAGAAGTGTAAAAAATTCTTACACTTAGGGGCGATTACAATACGGCCGGTAAAGGCTCCGACCTGTGGTAGGAGCCTTTAGGCCTGCATCGTAATGGGCCGGTCAGTTTACTTTCCGACCGCCTCATTATGTTGGAGGCGGGCGAAAAGTAATCCTACCGGTCATTCCAGCTGGCTTCCGAAAGGCTCGGAGAGCCCGTCCGCCAGTCTGAAGGTGGCAAGTAATTTCAAGGGCAGTTTTTCCGCCCTTCAGATTATGATCACGGTCTACGACATGGTTTCCATGCCGGTCTGTCTGACATGGAAACCAAGTTGGAAAGCGTGCTCAGGGGGCCACAGCAGGGCCCCCTTTGGTGCACGGCCTCCAGTTGGAGGCAGAGGGGGCACCTATGGTGCCCCTCTGTTGAGGCCTGCACCTTGTGGCAGGCATAGTGCCTGCCACAGGGTGCAGGGATGAACCGCACCTCCCTTTTCACTGTGGGAGCATGCATTACGGCCGGTTTACGGCCATAATGCATGCTCCCATAGTGAAATATAGGAATGCGACCGAGCCTAATGAGGCGGTCGGGACCGCCGACCGGGTGTCTGTCAGTCCCATGACTGAGTCGGTGTCGGGCGGAAGTGATTCCGCCCGACATCGTAATAACCCTCTTAGTGGGAAAAGGCTCATCCTTATATAGGCCGGCCATGGATTATGACATTTTGTCTGACATACGGGAAACGCGAGCCATGATTTTTCAACTTGCACACTAAATCCGTATGTTCACAAGAAGATGGAAATATCTGAAATGCAGCTTTTATCATTAATAGCTAAAAATAAGACCTCCTGAGTGCCCGGGCCTAATGGCATTTCAATTGCCATAATGAAATAGGGTCCATAAATGTGGAGCAGCATATTAATTCCTGTTTTTAACTATGTTTTGCTATCTGGCGAGATACCTGTTTCATGGAAATGTTCTATAATTCATACTCTCCACAAAAAAGGAAGTTGGTCAGATCCAACTGACTTCGGCTTGACTTCGGCTTGATAGCGCTTCTAGATACAGAAGGAAAATTCTGCCAAATAGTTATTATCATATTTAACTGACTTTTTTTTTTTTTTAGCTAGATATATTTAATCTGTACCATGTAGATTATAAATTGTTGTAAATTGTTGTATTGTTCCTTTTAAAAAATGAAGTTTGTACTGTAACCTACGGATATAGTGTTACTTTTATGGTATTTTTATATGCCGAATAAAGGAATTGAATTTGAATTTGAATTTGAACTGACTGAGTAACAACAAATGATTTGCTGCTGACCTACCAAACAGGTTTCAGGTTTCAGAGCAGGATGCACCACTTCAGGCAATATACAGTAGTACTGACACTACTCATAGATAAGGCACTATACCTCTAAATATCACTTTCTGTCTGTTTTGTGGGATATTCGTCTGCATTTGATAAATTAAATCGCAATAGTCTTTGTTCAAATCTCCTAATTTTGAGTCTGGATGTTAATCTGTTGTACTTGATTATTGCACTACATTCTAAATCCTGGATGCACATCAATCTGTTGCATTATTTCTCCTAAAATTACCATCAAAAAGGGCTTAAGCAAGGTTGTGTGCTACCTCTATGTCTCTGCTCACTATAGAGGGGATCATTACGATCACGGTGAGACCTCAAATGACAGGCTGTCGGTGGCAGTCACACCGCCATCATAAGGCCATTTTCCGCCTGCCAAATTAGAATCGCGGGCGGTTCCGTGGCGGTCGGAAACTCCGACCGCCACACATCCGACAGGCTCCTTGAGCCCAACGGCGCTTCGGAGGCCTTCCTATCCCTAAAATGGTGGCAGTGCCTACCAGGCACCACCGTAGGGTTTAGGATGGTCCCTCCCCGCCAGCCTTTCCATGGCGGTTCACCCGCCATGGAAAGGCTGTCGGGGATGGACATTGGGAGCCCGTAGCGGGCTCCCCTTCATCCCGGGCCCTTGATTGTGGGCATGGGGGTGCACTTATGGTGCCCCCCAACAGATCCCTGTACCAAGGGACAGGCACCGCATGGTGCCTGTCACGTAGTACAGGGATGTGTTACACACCCCTTTTTTCCATTGCGGCGAGCGACAAAATCGAGATTTCTCAATGCGGGTGGTCACAGCAGGTAGAAACAGCTCACGTTGTGAAAGCTTCCGCTCGCATTGAGAAAGCTGCAGCTTGAGTAGAAAATCTACTTGAGTGGCAGAAATAAGCATGGGACAAGCTCCCAGCATTGAAAATCAGCATGAGCACCGCAACATACCAAACTCCACTGCTCGCGGAACTCCCTGGAATCTCACTGAGTTTTTAGGTAACTCTGCAGAATTCCACCGAGTTAAACTCCATGAGTTTCTTTCAAAATGCTCGCCTTTTATTTAGTTTACAAAGTTCAACCCTTCATGCAATGAATAAAGTCAAACTAAACTTCTCATCAATTGAGACAGTCCACTTGACTCAAAAAATTAATTTCTTCTGTGATTGTGCCTTGGCAAATGGAGATACTTTGAGAGGGTTGATTTATCAAGAGCTGACACAGAGCTTCAGGATTAGATCGCCTCTTTCTTCTGATCAGATTACCTCTGCTCTCCAAGATCACAATTTACCATTAGTAAAGAATCTTTTGGAAAATGCCAATGTCCTTCTGTAAAAGCGTTATCAGGAAAAGCTTACAGGGTCCTTCAGTATAGGAGGCTTATTAAAAATATCAGGCTACAAACATACCTTGTCTCCTTATGGAATCTTACTTTCAGCCAAACCAGCAGTACATCAACTCTAATTTAGAGCCAATAATAAAACAACAAATTCCAAAATTCTGTTGACTATACATTCCTCAGAAAGAGTTTGAGGGTTCTTGGAACTTTACATATAGCACCCCCCCAACTGCAGACTTCGTAACTGCCAAAATGAAACTTTAGAACACATTTTCTGTTTTTGCTTCGGGTGAACGATATTCACAGTAAATATTTACTTTCTTCTTTCAGGAAGTTATCACTGCGAACATTAAAGGAGGCCACATCAACATTTCTTTTGATACAATCAAATGATTTTATTGGAAACTTGATAAGATCAACGGATATAACCTATGATAGACTTAAATCAAAAGCCATTATAACCTAAGAGTGTGTAAAGGCAACAGAATAAGTTGTACACACCCTTTATAAATGTATTTTAGTAGCTAGGGAGAGACAGGTTTCCCTTCTATAAATTAATTTTCAGGATTGGCTTTTAATCCCTCATGTTTATTTTAGCTAATGATTTTTATTATGTCTTTACGTTTTGCTCAATGCAATGTGTATTGTAAAGATCTTTTAAAGAAATGCATACATTTAAGTTATTATTGTTATATTCAAGTCTTTGTTTATTAATGAGGGCATGCACTTATGAGAGAACAAAATTAATACCTGCAGAATTAATGTATTAGAAAAATGATAATGTTTGAAAGCATCTTCATTTTCAAATGTTTTCACTTCTCATGCTATTTTGTTTAGTAAAAAAGTGTAACCTGAGTGAAAATATTTGAAGGACTTTTATAAATGCACTTAAATATTAATCTTACCAAGTGATAGAATGCAATGCATATTTCTTGAGTTGCCTATGGGCCATACACACTAATGTACTCCTTAATTTCAATCTTTATGTATTATGGCTTGAACTTTGTCTCATGAATTTGGCAGGAGGATAGAATTAAAGCCACAGTCACAATCTTTTTTCAACTCTTAAGACTATGGGGCCGATTCCGATTCGGGCCGGAAAAAGCACCGACCGACTCGGATCCGGTAAAAATACCGACCGACACGTACCAGTGGCGCCCGACACGCCAAGTACGATGCAAGCCGCGATAAATCCGACCGACACGTCAGGAAACCAAGCCGACCGACCGAGCCGCTCGGAAAATAGCAATCCGGCCGGAAAAACACGCGAATCCAACCGACCGACACGCACCCGGAACAAATCCGACCGAATCGTACCCGCCAACTCCAACCCGCAAAGTACGATGCAAGGCGCGAAAACACGACCGAGTCGGACGGAGGACAAGCCGTACGACCGACACGCATACAAAACCGAGCCGAAGCAACACAATACACCGCGACCGACGCGTACGCAGCATACAAAACTGCACAAACACAGCGTGAACGAAACGGAAAACACCGTACGAGACCAATGCACGGTCCGACTCGGTCACAAGAACGTTTCCAACATACACAAACAGCACAAAGGAAAAATCAACCCAAAAAAGGCCAAACAAGCAATTACCAAGCCAATAAATACTGGGGGGGTGGGGACAGAGAACAAAGACACACCCACAACTCCACCTATATAAAGGACACAAATCACTACCATGAGCCTTTGCAAATGCCATTCCACTACCAGCACCCAAGAGAAAGCAACCACACACCCACAGCTCATCCCTCACACAAGCCACACACCAGCAGCACACCAACAAATACCTACCTCACATACACCCAGCACAACACACACCCACACACCCTCACCTGCACACCAACACACACATCACCCACCATCACCACCCATCACCATGCCCCCCAAGAAGAATCACAAGTTCCTAGATTGTGAATTGGAAGTCCTGGTAGACGAGATCCTCAGGGTAGAGCCACAGCTGTTTGGCACATTGGTCCAACAGACCCCCATGTCGCAGAAAACCAAGATGTGGGAGAGGATCATCAACAGGGTGAACGCCCAATCACCATGTCGGCGCACAAAGACCGACATCCAGAACAGGTGGTATGACGTGCGCAGGAGGGTACGGAAACTGCTGAAGCAAGATTACATCAACAGCCAACACACCGGCAGTGGCCCTCCTGCCAAGCCAATATACCTCAGGCCCTGGGAGGAGAAGGTGCGGGCCATCCTACCGCCAGTGAGCATATATGGACTAGAGGACATCCCAGAGCCTGGTGAGTACACAACAAATGTACACAATATACTGCCACAAAACACACACATCACTGTCAAGGGGAGAGTCAAACCATGCACTCATAGCAATTACACAGCAACTAGAACAGAATCATCCCAAAATGTGTATGTCAGTCAGATAAACACAACACATGCCATCAAAAAAGTCACATCCAACTGTGCCAACACATGTACAAACACAACCACAACTACAGCTAGGCAGTGGCACAAATAGAACTAACACACACATCCACACATGTAGCCACCACAACAACACCAACACACAGTGAAGACCACTCAAAGGAAGGAATTCTGTGTATGCTGGCCAAGTCAGTGTAGCCAATAGCATCATGGGAGTCGCAGTCACACATATTGCCCCCCCCAACTGTCCCATCAACACCACCATGAACCATGCGCACATCACAGGGAGTGGAGAAGGACTCACAAGATGGCTGACACTGGCTACTGCTGTGGGGAGCACAAGGGCATGCTGGGAACTGCACACCAACCAACAGCAGGACACCACTGTCAGCCATCTTGCCATTGCCCTCACACCCACACACACTGAACTCCCCACAAAAGCAAGTAAGTATGGGAATGCTGGGAAGTGGGGTGGAGGCAATAGCATGATGGGAGTCACAGTCACAGACATAGCTCACCCCCACAACTGTCCCATCAACACCACCCTGAACCATGCTCACATCACAGGGAGTGGAGAAGGACTCACAAGATGGCTGACACTGGCTACTGCTGTGGGGAGCACAAGGCCCTGCTGCCAACTGTGCACCAACAAACAGCAGGACACCACTGACTGACATCCTGAGAGACAACTTACACTCCCTGCAATGCAAGCACGTTCCATGGTGGGATATCTGGCTGGCTGGGTGGGAAGGGGGACTTGCAGCACTGACCATAGTCACCAGCACCTCCCCTCACACCCCCCCCAACACAAACTCCACAGTACCCACCTGGTAGAATGCAATGCCCTCCATCCTAACACAAGATCCCACAAAGCACCACCACCCTGGGTTATGTTGTGTGAAGCACAGGGACACTCTTGGGACTCTTAGCCAAACAACTGCCAGGACAACACTCCCAGCCATCCTGTCAGCACAGCCAGCCCACCCCACAGGGAAGCAGAGTCAAAAGGAAGGAAGCATGGGCATGCTGGGAAGGGGGTGGAGGCAATAGCATGATGGGAGTCGTAGTCACAGACATTGCTCAGCCTCACAACTGTCCCATCAACACCACCCTGAACCATGCTCACATCACAGGGAGTGGAGAAGGACTCACAAGATGGCTGACACTGGCTACTGCTGTGGGGAGCACAAGGGCATGCTGGGAACTGCACACCAACCAACAGCAGGACACCACTGTCAGCCATCTTGCCATTGCCCTCACACCCACACACACTGAACTCCCCACAAAAGCAAGTAAGTATGGGAATGCTGGGAAGTGGGGTGGAGGCAATAGCATGATGGGAGTCACAGTCACAGACATAGCTCACCCCCACAACTGTCCCATCAACACCACCCTGAACCATGCTCACATCACAGGGAGTGGAGAAGGACTCACAAGATGGCTGACACTGGCTACTGCTGTGGGGAGCACAAGGGCATGCTGGGAACTGCACACCAACCAACAGCAGGACACCACTGTCAGCCATCTTGCCATTGCCCTCACACCCACACACACTGAACTCCCCACAAAAGCAAGTAAGTATGGGAATGCTGGGAAGTGGGGTGGAGGCAATAGCATGATGGGAGTCACAGTCACAGACATAGCTCACCCCCACAACTGTCCCATCAACACCACTCCTGAACCATGCTCACATCACAGGGAGTGGAGAAGGACTCACAAGATGGCTGACACTGGCTACTGCTGTGGGGAGCACAAGGCCCTGCTGCCAACTGTGCACCAACAAACAGCAGGACACCACTGACTGACATCCTGAGAGACAACTTACACTCCCTGCAACGCAAGCACGTTCCATGGTGGGATAACTGACTGGCTGGCTGGGTGGGGAAGGAGGTCTGGCTGTCAACCAAACACAAGCAATGCAGACCATGTTCACACCCCAGAAAATACATAGAAATGCCCAAATAATGCAGGACAATGTGCCACACCAATATCAACCCCTGACTGTGACGACTTAGGACAATGCAATGTACAGGCCCGCACCCAGAGGCACAGTCACAACTGTCATGTGTGTCAACCACTGATGCCTGCAGAAACATGACATACATTGTTTGTGTCTCCCAAAAACAGGTGATGATGGGGACACAGCAGCAGACGCTGAGGAGTCCCAGTCCCAGGCTCAAGAGGATGCCGAGCTCACTGGCGTCGTACAGCCTCTGTCCTCCTCGGACGATGAACAACCTGGCACATCCGGTGCAAGTCAACATGCAGCACCAGCAGGACCACCAGCTGCAGCACCAGCAGGACCACCAGCTGCACCCCCTGCACCCACCCCTCCAACGACTGTCACCACGAATACCATCCCTGCCGACATGGACAGAATAAGGAACAACACCAGCGCAGTGACCCTGGACCAACCTGGGGCCATGGACACCACCACCACCACCAACCCCCAAGGTGGACCAGGGTTATCTGTGCGTGCAACTGCACACACTGCACATGTCAGCAGGGGTGGTGGGAGGGGTGGGAGACAGAGGTCGCTGCTTGCAGACGTTGCTGGTGTGCATGAAGACCCACAACTGGTACGCATAGCTGATGCGTACCAGTCCAGCACCGGAGAGCTCAGCCAGGTAGTGGGGCTCCTCAGAGACATCAAACAGCAGCAGGCTGCCCATCATGCCCGCTTGGACTCCCACATGTCCCACGTGGAGTCACACATGTCACGTGTGGACTCCCACATGTCACGTGTGGACTCCCACATGACCCGCGTGGAGTCCAAGTGGGATGTACTACATGAGATGACGGCGGTGCACAGGGACATTTTACAATGCCTCCGCCAGATGAACAGCAACCAGTCCACACCTCCCTGTGTGCCAACAACATCTGGTACCGAACAAACTGCAACTGCCACAGGGAGGGAGGAGGACTCTGGCGGAGAGTCCCCTGCACCGCAGCAGCCTGCACTTGAGGGCCCCCCCCAAGAAGAGGGGTCGTCCGAGGAGGGGAAAGTGAGAGGCTGATGGCCAAGCGCAACTCCCAGGAAGCCTGAACCTGTTCTGGATTTTCGCCTTTGTGCACAGACTGTTCACCCTGTTGATGGCAACACTACTCCCACACATTGCATGGGGAGTATAAGTTGGAACAATGTGTCAGACAACAGTGGCCCCGATACTGGGGATCCTGTCTACCTGGACTTTCTATTCATCTAGGAACTTGGGATTGCAAGATTCATGTACAGCACAATCCATCCTATGCACTATTATCACAATAAACACACTAATACACCATACTTGCCTCTGTCGTGATTCCAACGTGGGTGCTGTTATGGGGATGATGAACTGCAAAATTACACAGTGTATGCGAACTGCAACAGCAAGGACAACACAGGCATGTGAGTACAGGCAACGTGACACATATGAGGGAGACACACCACCAGGGCTACACAACACATACACACCTAGGCCATCTGACTCATTGCCTACACTGATGTTGCCAGGGAAGACGGTGCAATGCACAGACACCACACCCATTCCCAGTTGTAGTCAAGTAGCCCACAGGTGCAGTAAGCAAATGGCAGTCAAATGTGTGACCACAGACAACGCACATCACTAAGTGAAGCACAGGTTTATTACACAGTAGCAACATGCCGTAACCACTACAGATGCAAGGTAACCCCACCTGGTAGCGGGCACACAGTCAACAACTGTAGACAGAAGGAAGTCCATGGGTGTGGCGCACATCACCTGTAGGGACACAACAGCTACCAGCCTGGATGTGCAATCACGTCGTCGGTGGACACAGTTGACCAAACAAATCTGAAAGTACCCTGTGAAGGACAGAAATGACACACAGTCAAAAGCAATGCAGTACAGGACAGAACAGCAAAACTCATGCACAATACATGTTACAAGATACCCACCCAGAACCAAGTTAGCATGTCAACACTGTTGGGGAGTACAGCCCACCTGTCACCACACATCGCAACACACATCCTGTCAAGTAGCCCATGGACACACTCCAACAGCACCAGAGCACCACCCACACATCATGCCAACTCACATCATTCACATGACACCTCAGGATACTCACATTCAGCTAAAGAAGTTGGTGATGAGCTGTGTGCGGACATCACCATCACCATCATCATCATCATCGTCACTGGCATCGTGGTCCAGGCCAGGATCCTCCACAGGTGGCGGATGTTGGTCATCGTCATCCTGGATGAGAGGCAACTCCTTCCGCACTGCCAGGTTGTGGAGCATGCAGCAGACGATGATAATCTTGCACACTTTCGCAGGGGCATATGGGAGGGACCCTCCGGTCTTGTCCAGGCAGCGGAAGCGGCTCTTCAGGAGACCAAAGGTCCGCTCAATCACTCTCCTGGTCCGACCATCTGCCTCATTGTAGCGCATCTGGGCAGGTGTCACAGGGTTCCTGAGGGGTGTCAGCAACCACGGCATGTTGGGGTATCCCGAGTCACCTACGGACAGACAAGTGCACATCAGCTGACTTGGAAAAGTGGGCGGAATACTACAGATCAGATCACACACAATGGCACAAAGTCAGTACACACCGACAAGCCAGGCACGCTGGTTCTGCATCTGTGCCATCAACCTGGGGATGCGACTACTCCTCATCACAAAGGCATCGTGTGCTGAACCAGGGAAACGGGCACACACGTGTGTGATGGTCATGTCTGCAAGACACACCACCAGTGCATTCACCGAGTGGTAGTGCTTGCGGTTCCTGTAGGCCTGCTCCTGGGCCTGTGGTGGTACCAAAGCCACATGTGTCCCATCAATGGAGCCAATGACATGCGGCATCCTCCCCAGGGCATAAAAGTCACTCTTCACGTCAGTGAGTCGTCGCAGTCTAGGGAAATAGATGTACCGGTTCAGGAAGAGCAACATTGCCGCCAAAACATCGCGGAGCACACGGCTGAACATGGTCTGTGACATCCCACCAGCAGACGCCACAGTATGTTGGAAGGTACCGGTGGCAAAGAAGTGTAGGGCTGCCATCACCTTCACCTTGGGGGTCAGCGCTGTAGGATACGGCCGGCCAGGCTGCAAATGTGGGGACAACTGCACTGCCAAATCCTCAATCAGCTGCCTGGTGAAGCGGTACCGTCGGATGCTGTCCCGTTCCACCATCGTTGCCAGGTCTGGGAATGGCCGATGGACAGCAGGAGCCCTGCAGTGCAGAGGAGAAGTAAGCAAGATCGTCAGTCACCCCACATATGCGGCATTGAACACACTCAAGATCCCAACATACATCATCATGAGGCACAACTACATGAAGTGTGCAGTACCGGAACGACATGTATGGTACATACATGGCCAACATCTGTCAACACGGTCCTACAGGTGGCATCAATTTGGCCCAGGTTGGCCCATTGGATATCATGATGCTGTGTCACAGTCACCCCCCAGTGACATGTGAGGACAGATGTGCCCCAGGCACCACAGCTCAACGACAGGCACATTCCCAGGGACCCTGTAATGCCACATGGACACTGGCATCACCTGGAGTATCATGTGTACACCACAACAAAACAAACATGACCCCCACAGGTAGTGGCCACACTTGCCATGGCAGGAGAGCCATGGACGTCTGTGACACACACGCACAACATCAGAGTCCATGCACACACAACGTGGATGTGGAGACTGTCTCCCATTGTGCACATGAAATCAGAGACATTGTAAACACTACATGCACAAAGACTGTGGAGGGCCATCACTATTGTGCCACTGGGACACCCTGGCTCAAACATACCGTCCCACATGGGACTCACGGGGTATGTGACATGACATACACAAACACCACTGTGAAATGTGACCATGGCACATGCACAGATATGAACAGTTGCACATCACAGTGGTCTCGTACACGTAACACCCAGGATCCTGTCCCCATTAACACGTGCACAGCCTGGGGGTGGCTGCCCACAGGTGACACCCACAGGACAACATGTACACCAACATACACACAATAGGAAATGCAGCCTTACATGCCTTCATGATAAGGTGTGGACAGGCTGTCGTGATGTAGGTGTGCCCCTCACTCCCTGGGAGCTATCTGTGGCTGGCATATGTCCATCTGAGACAGGCATGCTGACATATGCCAGTCACATGTACAGTGATGCGTTGAACAGCAATGGACCGATCGGTGCCTCCGGCCGGCCCATTGCTTTCAATGTGTGCGGTACGCGTTGTACCCCTGTGCTGCGTTGAACAGCAATGGACCGATCGGTGCCTCCGGCCGGCCCATTGCATTCAATGTGTGCGGGTACGCGTTGTACCCCTGTGCGCGTTGAACAGCAATGGACCGATCGGTGCCTCCGGCCGGCCCATTGCTTTCAATGTGTGCGGGTACGCGTTGTACCCCTGTGCGCGTTGAACAGCAATGGACCGATCGGTGCCTCCGGCCGGCCCATTGCTTTCAATGTGTGCGGTGCGCGTTGTACCCCTGTGCGCGTTGTACTGCAATGGACCGATCGGTGCCTCCGGCCGGCCCATTGCATTCAATGTGTGCGGGCACGCGTTGTACCCCTGTGCGCGTTGAACAGCAATGGACCGATCGGTGCCTCCGGCCGGCCCATTGCATTCAATGTGTGCGGGTACGCGTTGTACCCCTGTGCGCGTTGAACAGCAATGGACCGATCGGTGCCTCCGGCCGGCCCATTGCATTCAATGTGTGCGGTACGCGTTGTACCCCTGTGCGCGTTGAACTGCAATGGACCGATCGGTGCCTCCGGCCGCCCATTGCATTCAATGTGTGCGGGCACGCGTTGTACCCCTGTGCGCGTTGTACTGCAATGGACCGATCGGTGCCTCCGGCCGGCCCATTGCATTCAATGTGTGCGGGTACGCGTTGTACCCCTGTGCGCGTTGTACTGCAATGGACCGATCGGTGCCTCCGGCCGGCCCATTGCATTCAATGTGTGCGGGTACGCGTTGTACCCCTGTGCGCGTTGAACAGCAATGGACCGATCGGTGCCTCCGGCCGGCCCATTGCATTCAATGTGTGCGGGTACGCGTTGTACCCCTGTGCGCGTTGTACTGCAATGGACCGATCGGTGCCTCCGGCCGGCCCATTGCATTCAATGTGTGCGGGTACGCGTTGTACCCCTGTGCGCGTTGTACCTCAATGGACCGATCGGTGCGCACCCATTGACAATGGGCTTGCCTGGCAACGGACGCGTTTCGAATATTCGAACGAGTCGGTTGCTGGAAAATCAGTTGGTCACCCACAACAATGTTGCAAAATCATGTATGTCATGAAGTTGAAATTTTGAAGGATGCTGTGGGCGTGTTTTGGTGCTGCTATTCCATGGATTGGCCAGATTCAGAAGATGCAAACGACTTGGACCTATCACTTTGGACACAAGGGACAGTATCTGCCTCTCCAGCACATATATATTGCTGCATGTTCCCCTGAGAGCCCACTTGCCTGCACTACATGCTCCAGGACGACATCTGCCACTGCACTGCTGCTGTCTCTGCCCCTCTGGACCCTGCAATGGCACGTACTGTGGAGAGAGCCCCAGCCTTCAGCCTTGAAGAGAACCAGGCCCTGCTGGACAGCCTACTTCCACAGTACAGCAAGCTGTATGGGACACCAGGGGAGCAGGTGAGTGTTCTGTGCACTGCCTTTCTGAATGTGCATTTTGTCTGACTAGCAAGGCTGAGAGTCAGCACACCACTGGCTAGCAGGCTCACTGAGTAGTTGTCACCCCCCATAGTGTGTAGTGACTTGCACTGGACAGGTATGGTGCAGTGACAGTGCTTCTGAACAGGGTTTTACTCCCCATGCTATGATACCATGTAGTGACTTCTGGAAAACTGTCCATGGGCAGCCGTGCACTGCCTGGGTACACCATGTGCCCCTGTGATTGCGACATGTATATGCAACTGTGTCATGCACGGATATGTTGCATGTGTAGTAATGTCCTTATCACTTTGTCATCCTGACAGGCTTCTGCCCATCGGAAGCATGAGATCTGGAAGGACATCGTCCGGGCTGTCCGGTCCGTGGGGGTCTACAAGCGCCGGATCCGCAACTGCCAAAAGAGGTGGCAGGACCTTCGGGGCTGGACCCGGAGGATTGCACGGGTCCAGCTGAAGCTGTCGCCTCTTCGCAGGAGGGGCGGAACACGGACCCTGACCCCCCACATGCTCAGGATCCTGGCGGTGGTCTTTCCAGACCTGGATGGGCAGCTGAAGGCCAGAGAGCAGCAAGGAGGGGGTGAGTCAAAGACTGCACTGTGTACTCTGTCTAACATGTTATGTGCCCTCCTCGGGCCAGGTTGAACTGCCACAGTACAGCAGTCATGTTGTCCAGGAGCCATGTCCCTCTATTGTGCACTGCCCACTCCTCATCTGATACCCAGGTGTGGCCCTTACATGCAGGGAATCCTGTCACTTAGGACTGTGTCCTTGCAGTTTGCTTGACTCAAGGTGGGAGACAGCATCTGTTTCCCTGACTCTGTGGTGGGCATCATGGGTGGGTCCATTGCTTACACAATGCCTGTATTCTGACATGTATTCAGCGTGTTACTTTGATCTGTGGTCCAATTGCTGAGCTGATCCACAACATGTGGCTGGGGTACCTGGCACACACCCATGCTGCGGGTGGGAACAATGTTTGGGCCCCAGGAGTATGTATATGACGTGTGTCACACATACTTAGCCAGCTGCCTACAGTCCAGGGCTCATCCCTCATTAATGTGGGGCTGGACAGTCATGCCTACTCCAGGCCATACAATACACTCTGTACTCCCACTCCCGTGTATCAGTGGACACATTGTGCACAGTGATTTGCCCCTCAGGTGTCTGCCTCTGTGTCAGTGTGCTGTGGATTAGTCGCCAGGACTGCTGTGGAGTTTCTTGGTAGGGGCTCAGCATGCCACTGGAGATGTGACCATAGGAGACGATACTTGTGTGACACATAGGTGTCTGATCAGCTGCCCATGCAGACTGGGGCATGTAAATGTGAAGTTCAGGTAGCTGTTCCCCATGCACAGCAGAGTGTGAGGGGCTCAGGTTCAGAGGGTAGTGTCACAGGTCTCCCATATGTCCAATAGGTATGACCTGGACAGATGAGGGTTAAGAGGATGTGTTGTGGGGGGATGTACATGTGCACTTGTGCAGCTCCAGGACTTGCATTCCCCATGACCTACTATTGTGACACAGTGCAGAGTGTTGTTGTCTGGCTGCAATGTCATACATCACTGAGACAGTGATGTATGACTTTGCAGTCATGCCTCCGCCATGGCATGTGTCTACTGATTGGTGATCCTGCAGGGGAGTGACATGTGCTACATGCACACCATAGTGGCGCTGGCTATCAGGACATGGGTGCATCATGGTGTCTGTCGCTGGTATGCATCACATGCATTTCCTATTTGACTCTGGGCATCCCTTACATCCGTAAACCTGTACTGACTCAGTGGCAAGAGCTGTGATGTGTCCACACCGTGTCCTCTGCACTGTCCAACTACTGTGTACTTGGTGCATGTGTCAACACTGGGGTGTTGCAATCCAACAGACACCAGACAGATGGGTGCAAGGCCATGTGGGATGTGAGTGCCATGCTTGGCATCAGACTGACAATTGACTTCTCCTGTTCAATTAGTGCACTTTTAGCAATGTACAACTAATGATGCCAGGGCTTGCTCTGTGATGTGCTGTGCTCACAGTGGTGTGTGCGTTATGTGCAGGTGACTGATGTCTGTCTGTTTCCCCATTGTTTGCAGATACATCCACGGCCACGGAAGGGGACAGCTCCACGGACCAGGAGGAGCCGGAGAGCCAGACTGGGTCAGCAGCCGAGGAGTGGTCGGAGGGACCCAGTGGCACGGAGGGCGAGGGGAGCCACACCGAGGAGTCCTCAGCAGCATCCACCTCAGCTGAGGACCAGAGCAACTCGGAGGATGACTCCCTTGTGGAGGCGGGTGTCAGCAGCCACCACACCCCAGCTAGTGTTGCTGTCCCCGCCACCACCAGCACCACCACCGCCCTCCCATCGGCTCCCATTCCCCAGGTCCGTGGAGGCTCCCATGTCCGGGAGCGTGTCTCCTTTGGGCCAGGCACCGCACCCCCTGCCCCTGTGTCCCCTGCTGCCCTGAGTGAGGAGTCTGTGTACCTCCTTCGCCAGCTCCATGTAGGGCAGACAGCCATGCTGAGTGTCCTCCATGCGCACACCGCGCTGTTGACTCAGCTGGTGTCGTTCATGGAGGGCATCTCATCGGGCATGTCTGACCTACAGAGGGGCAATAGGTCCATGGACTCCTCCCTGACGGCAGCAGTGTCCCTCCTCAAACGGTCCCTCACCCCTCCTGCCTCTGCTCCATCCACACTCCCCAGCACCTTACCCATCCCAGGCACACACACACTGGCACACACCAGCACACACACATCCAGCACACTGACACACACGCCAATGACAAAACGCACACGCACGCACATTCAGGGGACTGAAGCCAGACTCACAGGGGATGGGGCCCTGGAACACACACACGCATCCACATGCACTGCGCAGTCCTCAGTTCCCTCTCCCTCCAAAGCACCCTCCCTTGCCTCACCTGCAACCCCAAAGTCACAGCAGCTCTTCCTCTGTGACCTCGGCCTCTTCCCCACCGATGAAGCTGCTCCAGCATCCCGGGGAAGAGGAAGCCCACCCACACGGAGCAGAGTGCCCCTCGCCCCCGGACACCCTCCCCCAGGCGCAGACGGACTGAGGCCCCCACCCGCAAGTCCCCCGGAGTGCTAAGAGCAAGACCCCGCCACCGCCCTGCAGCTCAGGCACAAGGTCTCCGTCCTCCATCCCTCAGGCCCCCACTGCACAGGTGCCCCCACCACACCCTGCCCCAGGTTCCCCACCCACAGATATACCATCCCCAAGATGCTCCGGCCTTCTCCCCTGCCACTTGCTCTCCCAGCACCACACCCCCGCTGCGCTTGTCTGTGCCACTGATGTGGTGAGGGTGTCCCCCCTCTGTCCAACCCACCTTGCCTGTTCCCCATTCTCCTCCCCTGGAGGTAGGCACTGCAGTGGAGTCCACTACCGCCCTGTCTGACTTGGGCACTGCAGTGGCGGACCTGTCCACCCCATCTGCAGGGTCCACTGCAGTTGTGCCGGCACCCACGACATCTGTGTCATGCCCCCAGTTGTGCCGGCACACACCATGTCAGACACCTCCACTGCAGTTGTCAGTGGCTCTCCAGCACCCACCACCCCTTCCCTGACTCCCCTGGTGAGCCCTGATCCTGTCCCTGCGGTGCCTGGCCTGCCCCCCGGTTGCCCCTCCTAGTGGATTGTCGCTGGTATTGTGCAGGCATGCGTAGGGTGACATCTGCCAGTGTCACCCTGTTTGAACTTTGACAATGGACTGGCCATTGGCCTTTGCTCTTTTTCAGGACTTTGTTTGGCCTCAACACATATGCTGAATAAAGCAACTTTCTTTTCTCTAGTGCTCATGCTTCAGATGTACATGTTGTTGGTGCAGCTAACCATGCCCTTGCTGCAGTGATGGTGATATCTGGTCTCATGATTATGAAGTGTTACTGTGCAGGAACCCATGTGGTCCAGGGGGAATGTGTCCTATCATGTGGTGTATCCATGTCATCAATAGCAGCATCTGAGGGTGTCATGTGTTCAGTATTTGGCAATGGGTTTCCTACTTACATTGGCAATTTCATATCTGTGGCTTCCACCCCTGCACATCTGTTGTGCCTGCCATCGTTGCATTTGTCTACTTCCCTGACCGTGTTGCCATCTCCAGTGGACATGCAGGTTTGGGCATCAATGGGGAGGGACTCATCCGTGTAGTCAGTGCAACATTGCTATACAAGTGTGTTGGATCTGTGCTGATGATTCCGTTGGCACATCCATGACCAGGCTGATGTGATGGGAGCCCTCATTTGGTGCTAATTGTTGATTGTGTGACCAAGTGCTCAGCTGACATGATGGGGCCCTACTGAGGCAACATATGGCACAGCTTTCCTCACACAGGAGTGGAGTCCCCTCATGGCAGTGTGTACACGTGTGACATTGCCTGCGCCCAAGGTGTGTGTTGTATGTGCATGTCTGTGTGTTCACTTCCATTCATCTGCGCATGCTGTGATCCCTAGTGTTGTACCTGTTTGTGATGCTTGCTGACTTGAGCTATGTTCCCCCAAAGTCTTCTCCCTGTGTTCTCTGTGATGTGGGTGCATGGCACATTACTGGTCATCAGGGTGTCACCCATAGGTGTGTTTGCTGTCAGGGCAGAGTTTGTGTGCTGACGCAGATGGGTCACAGTCAGGTTTCCCTTTGGCACTTGTTGTTTGCCCCTGTCATGTTATTTCCAGTTTGTGTTATCTTTCAGTGATTGTGACACGTTGTGTGTGTGACTGCTGGCACTCCTTAGGGTCCGGGCTGCAATGTTGGTTGTTGTCTATGTGTGTTCTTTGTGGGTGACCTTGGCTTCTTCATTGGTGTGTGACTGTGGCTGGGATCCCATTGGTCGGTGTGGTATTGCCGTCATGTCCATGTACAGCGTAGTGTGCAGTGTGTCAGACATTCAGGAGTCTTGTTGAGTGTCCATGTGTGATGTGTTTCTACACCTTGGTTCCCACCCACCACCCTGGAATAGTAATGGGTGCATGTGCAATGTCACCAGTGCATGTGTACTTCACTGCTGCACATTGTTGGAGGTCGAGGGGTGTGGTGTTGAGTGTGTGCAGATGAGAGTTGTTGCCTGGCTAGTCCCCTGCCTCCATGTTGGCCTTGGCTTACTGGCCATGCTGATTGATTTGTGCTTGTGTAGGTGTGATGGTAGTTAGTTGCTCAGGACACCTGACTGTGGTTCACAGTGTGAACGACATTTCGCTTTGTCATCACAGTGGTATTTTTCTTCAGCCCAGGGTCACCACATTGTGGGGGCCCTGGGGTGGTGCTGTGGTGTGTCTGTGACTTGCTGTGTCAGTTGTTGTTCCTACGTGCCTGTGTGACATGTGTGTTTTGTGCTCCCTCTCACCTGTCAATGCCTGCTTGCCCACATAGGGGATTTGGATCCATGAGTTACCTTAGTGTGGCAGTGTATGCACATCTGTATGATTGGTATTCAGCTCTCCTCATGTGTTGTGTTGTTGCCTGGGGACACTGGCACCCCCACCCCTCACCTGCTGTGTATGATGACAGTGTTGGTCTGCCTGTTTGTGTTTGTGCATCTGCACCACTGCATTGGCATATCTTGGGTGTGCCATTGGCTGTATGTTGTTTGGTGTGTTTCCCCTGCTGTCCCTGGGACTCCTAGGTCATCGGTCAGCACAGTGATCATGGTTTGTGTGTCCCATTGCTGCCATGGTATGGTATCTGTTCACCTCACATCTGCTGTCTCCACAGGGTATCTGCATTTGTGTGCCCATTGGTGCAAATATGTGGGTCTGCATTCTGATGGTCACTTCTGTCATTGTGTTATTGATGACTGTTGACGGTCTCAGCCCCCATGGGTGTTGTTTGTCTGCACATGGCCAAGGGAATGTTTCATTTGCACTGCAGTATTTGGCTCCCCCAATTTATGTTGCAATGGGACACATACACTACTTTGCCACAGATGAGTTTTTGGTTCTGTGACCAGGAATGATCCATGCAGTTTGGCAGTTGCAGCTCTTTCTTTGTCAACAATTACCTTTTGGTCACTGTGATGATGAGGGTGTAGACCCCATTGCCACAATGGTCAAAATGTGCTTCAGCTATGGACCCCACACTTGCCTTTTGGTCACTGTGATGATGGGGGTTTAGGCCCCATTGCCACAATGGTCATGGGCTGCTTGCATTGTGGGTGCCACACACATATGTGTGGCACATGTGCTAGGGGGTCACATTGTATGTTCAATGTCATGTTCGGTGTTGTAGGCATTTGACACAGCCTGCTCACACGCTTGTCATGGTGGTGGGGGATGTCTTAATCTTGCATTCCCTAGGTTGTGGTGTGCTTGTTGTGTCATGCATTGTCCA